>JANBRV010000025.1:0-24715 GCA_027577835.1 Coemansia sp. RSA 2705
GGCGGTGCTGACGTTGTGGCTGGCCAACCCGGAAACCCTGGCGGCCGAGTTTGCTGGCGAGTACCCTGACGCCGAGACGCAGCTGCTGGCGTCCGAGGATATTCAGGTCTTTGCTGAAATGTGTCGGCGCTACGGTCGGGGTGTGGCGCCGCTTATGGCGCCCTTGGCCGATACGTCGAATGGCGAGAGGATTGCAGCTGCTGTGGAATTGCGCAACGCCAGCGGTGTGCTGGATGGTCTGCGCCGCAGCCTGGTCAAGCTTCTGGCGCAGCGTCTGCACAGCGACAGCACGGCAGCTATTCCGTGCGTGGAGTATCTCGGCGGTGAGCCGGCGGTTGTCACGTGTCCTGACTCTATTTCATTGAGCACGTCTGCCACGGAGCGTGTGTTTAGGCTTCCGGCGGACACAGATCTGCTGCCTAGCCTTGACACGTGGCTGCAGGTGCTGGCCGGGCCAGGTAAGAGCTGGCTGCACGCGCTGCTGACAGCGCCGGCAATTGTCCAGGACGGCAAGCACGTTGAAAACTTTGTCCAGCCACTGCTGCGGGCTCGGTCGGATCGGGTGGTGACGGTGCGGCTCGAGTCAGCGCAGCCGCAAGCCATCCATATTGCAAGTTCAGAAGGCCAGACCGAGCTGGAGCTGTACCGAGTGGACGCGTCAACAGTTCGGCTCAGCATCCACCATCGCCTCGACGACGTCAGCGACACACTGGACTACGAGTTCAGCTACTGCCCGGCCACGCCGCTGGCACCAATCTGCCTCAACACCGAAGCTGCCGTAGCCGCGACCAATCGGTTCAACGCGACTATAGTGGCCCGGCGTCCGGTTGAGCAGCTCTTGCCGGCCGGTTCGCCACTCTGGCAGGCGGTAATTGCGGACGGCGACTTTGTTGTCACCGAGGAGCACTTGCGCCAGTACTGCCAGATAACCGGCAACAAACTGCGCTACTACGCCAAAGAGATTGATGGCGCGGTTCATGCGCCAATGGACTATCTGGCTATCTCGGCTGTCGCTGCCGGCGTGTTTGGCATTATGGCTTCACCGGCGGTGAGCAGCGGGAAGCAGCTAAAGTTTGTACAGATATCCAGCGAGATCAAGCTGGACGACGGCGCCGACCTGCCGCGCGTTGGAGACCGGCTGCGCTGCACGCTGTCGCTGGCCAGCGTATTCAACGGACCATCGGGGGTGGTTCTGGATGTCGCCGGCACGGTGTGCAATGCGGACCAGCCGCTGGGCATGCTGCGGTACCAGATCCTGTACCAGGGCCACAGGCTTCCGCAATCCGGGTGCTTCCGGCGCGAAAACGGGCAGCGGTTTGCCGTTCGGCTGGGCTCGGAGATGGATGCGGTGGCACTGGAGGCCAAGGATTGGTTTGTGGGCCGCGAGGGCGCCGATGTCCCCAAGCTGGCCGCAGGGATGGATCTCGAGTTCTGTCTCAACTCGACCTATTTTTACGAGACCGATGAAATCTATTCCAGCGTGGCAACAACCGGCACCGTGTGCCAGCGGCTGTGGAACGGCAGGCTGGTGCCTGTCGGCAGCGTAGACTACGCCAGCGGCAGAGCCGTGCGCAATCCGGTGCTGTCGTATCTGCAGCGCCAGCAGGAGAGCGCGGCTGCCAACAACGTAGTTCCGCTCAGCAACGGCGACAGGCGCATTGGCCCGGCGCCCGGCTCAAGTGCGCTGGCCATTGCGGCGCCGCTATCCAACGTCGAGTATGCGCGCGTGTCGGGCGACGGCAACCCAATCCACACCAACCCGTACTCGGCCGACATTGTCGGGCTTCCGGGAACCATCACGCACGGCATGTGGACAAGCTCGGCGGTCCGTGCACTAGTCGAGAAGCACGCAGTCCAGGGCCATGCGCCGCGCATGCGCGCGTTCCGGAGCGAGTTCACCGGCATGGTGTTGCCTGGCGACCAGCTGAGAACAACACTACGGCACGTGAGCATGAAGGGCGGACGCATGGTGGTACACGGGCACACCGAGACTGCGGGCGGTATGCCAGTGATGGAGTGCGAGGCCGAGGTGGACCAGCCGCCGACTGCGTACGTGTTTACCGGACAGGGCGCGCAGCACGCGGGCATGGGCATGGAGCTGTACGAGCAGTCGCCGGCAGCGCAGGCGGTGTGGGACCGTGCGAGCCAGCACATGGCAAGCACGTACGACATACCGCTGCTGAAGATTGTGCGCGAGAACCCGGAGCGGCTGACTGTGCACTTTGGCGGGCCAGCAGGCGCGCGGTTCTTGCGCAGCTACCTTGCGATTAACCAGACTGCCGGGATGGCCGTGGTTGACGTCTGCGAGGACTCGGACCGCCTGGCGTTTGCATCGCCGCTGGGGCTGCTGAACCTGACGCAGTTCACACAGCTGGCGCTGGTGACCAATGCGCTAGCCGCGGTTGCCGACATGCGTGCGCACGGCCTGGTCCAGCAAGACGCAGTGTTTGCTGGCCACTCGCTGGGCGAATTCAGCGCGCTGGCGGCCCTGGCACATGCGTTTGATGTGGAGTGCGTGCTGGACATTGTATTCTGTCGCGGGCTGCTCATGCAGTCGGCTATTGCGCGCAATGCGCAGGGGCAGACTGGCTACGGCATGGTTGCGGTAGACCCTGGGCGCGTGAATGTGCAGGGTGACAGCGAGTCACTTTTGCTAGCGGTGGTTGCCGAGATTGCCGAGCGCAGCGGGCAGCTGCTGCAGATTGTCAACCACAATGTCCGTGGCCGGCAACTGGTGGTCTCGGGCACGCTTGCCAACCTGGCTGCGCTGCGCCTGGTGCTGGATCGTTTGGACAGCAATGTGTGCGTGAGCCGAGTTGTTGCGGACGTGCTGAGCGGGCCAATCGACCCAACACCTGCTCGCGGATTGGCCACGGTTCCACTCGACAACATCGACGTGCCGTTCCACTCGCGGCTGCTGCTCAATGTCGTCCCGGCATTCCGCAACGTTTTGCAGGCCAAGCTGGCAATTGGCGATATTTCAGTCAAAGCGCTTGCCGGTCGGTACGTGCCAAATCTGACTGGCACGCCGTTTGCAGCTACGCGTGAGTACGCCGAGACAGTGCACCATGCCACGGGGTCGCCAGTGCTTGGTGATGTTTTGAGCAACTGGACCAGCAGCACTCAAATGGCCGATGACGACGAAGCTCAGTTGGGCCTGCTTGTGCTGACCGAGCTGCTGGCGTACCAGCTGGCCATGCCGGTGCAGTGGATCCAAACCCAGGAGTGTCTGTTTGGCGCCTTGGCGGTCGAGCGGATGGTCGAGGTCGGTCCGCAGCCGGTGCTGTGTGGCATGGCGGCCAAGAGCTTGGCGGGGCGTGCCTACGTCGGCAAGTCGGTTGAGCTGCTGCATGTGGAGCGCGATCAAGATGCGGTCTACTACGCCGACGGCAGCGTGGGTGATAGTGCTGAACCCGAGGATGCCGGTGATAAGGCTGTTGTGGAGCCGCCTGTAAACAACAAGCCTAACACGGCCAAGTCTGCTGAGAACACGCCTGCCGATAACCAGCCTATCGAATATAAGCCATCGGAGAGTACTTCTGGCGCAGACACTCCAAGTCAGCCGGAGGCAGCTCGTAGCCCTGAAGCCAGCCAGGCTCTTGACGACGCAATGCTGCCAACTGCCGACATTGCCCGCGTTATTGTCGCGGCCAAACTCAAAAAGCCGCTGAGCAGTGTGTCGGCCGACAAGAGCATTGCAATGCTTGTGGCAGGCAAGTCGACGCTGCAGAACGAGATTGTCGGCGATATGCAGCGCGAGTTTGGCGCGCGGATGCCGGCCCGAGCCGAGGAAGCTCTCCTGCGTGATCTGGGAGCAGCCATTGGACCTGCGGACAGCGCGCTAGGCAAGCACTCGCAGCCGCTGGTGGCGCGCATGTTCGGTGGCAAGATGCCTGGCGGCTTTACGCTGTCCAAGGCTCGCAGCGCTTTGCAGCAGCTGTATGGGCTGGGTCCAATGAGGCAGGACGCCGTTCTGCTGCTTGCGCTGACTGCCGAGCCGTCGGTGCGACTGGCAAGCGAGGCCGATGCCCAGGCGTGGCTGGCCAAGGTTGTGCAGGCGTATGCTGCTCTTGCTGGGGTTGTGCTGTCAGCTGCTGCCAACGCCAAGGGCTTAGTTGGCGCTGGTGGTGGCGGCGCCCAGGGGCCGACTGTCAGCAGCGCCGAGCTCCAGCAGGTGCGTGAGCGGGAGCTCGAGTACATCCGCCAGCAGATCCAAGTTCTGGCGCGCTATGCGGGCATGGATCTTCGCGACGGCGCACGCGCGGCCGAGAACGGGCAGGCTGTGACTGAGGAGCTGCAAGCAACGCTGGACGGCGTGCAGGCCGAGTTCGGCGACGAGCTGGTGGCCGGCGTACAGCCCAAGTTTGACGCGCACAAGGCCCGGCGCTTTGACTCGTACTGGAACTGGGCGCGCCAGGATGCGTACACGTGGATCCAGCAAACCATAGCTGCTGCTGCAACAGCGAGTGCTGCGTCAGCAACAACAATTGTCAATGATGAGGCGCGCGTACTGCAGCTGCAGAACCGCGCTGACCCAGGCCTGGTGCAGATGCTTGACGGCATGCAACGCGTGTTGGATGCAAGCAGCAGCGCGGCGCTGGCTTCAGCAGCAAAGCTGGCGCGCAGGCTTCACAGCGCGTGCAAGGCTGCACTGAACGTTCCGCCCGTGTACAGGGAGCTGTTGACTCCAATGAAGCCCGTGGTGCACATTGAGATGAGCGGACAGGTCAGCTACTCCGAAGTACCTAGACCTGGCGAGCCAACGCTGGTGGAGTACATTGCCAACCTGCGCCGTGAGCTTGGCGGCGGGCTGCCGCCGCTGATGCACATGCGCGAGCGGGATGCGAACAACGACTGGGCGTACAGCAAGCGCCAGTCGGATGTGTATTTTGACGCGCTGCGCTGCATTGCAACCCAGGGCATCTCGTTTGCTGGCAAGACGGCGCTGGTGACGGGCTGCGGCCGCGGGTCAATTGGTGCCGATATTGTGAGCTGTCTGCTGATGGGCGGTGCCAGAGTGCTGGCCACCACGTCAAGCTACTCGCGGGCAACCATGCTGTTCTATGAAGACATATATCGCCAGCACGGGGCGCGTGGCTCCGAGCTTATTGTGGTCCCGTTTAATCAGGGCTCGGTGCAGGACATTGAGAGCTTGATGAGCTATGTATTTGACGGCGCGAGCGGACTGGGCTGGGATCTGGACTATGTGTTCCCGTTTGCGGCAATCACGGATGTCGGCAGCACGGCGGAGAGTCTTGGTCCACGCTCGGAGCTGGCGCAGCGGGTGATGATGACCAACATCCTGCGCATAGTTGGCGCTGTAAAGACAGCAAAGGAGGCGCGTGGCTACCTCGGGCGGCCGTCGCTGGTGATGATGCCGCTGTCGCCCAACCACGGCAACTTTGGCAGCGACGGGCTCTACGGCGAGTGCAAGAGCGCGCTGGAAACTACGTTCAATCGGTGGGAGTCCGAGGGCTGGGCCGACTACGTGTCGATTGCAGGAGCGGTGATGGGCTGGGCGCGCGGGACCGGCTTGATGTCCGGCAACGACCTTCTGGCGCCGGTGATGGAGGACAACGGCGTGCGCACGTTTTCGGTGCGCGAAATGGCGTTCAACGTACTGGGCCTGCTGCATAGGTCAATGTGCAAGCTTGCCGAGGTTAGCCCCGTGTGGGCGGATTCCACGAGCGGTTTGGGTCGGGTGGGGTTAAACGCGGTCACTACGAAAGCAAGGCTTGAGTTTATGGCTAGGCAGTCCAATCAGCAGCATCTGGCTCAGGAGACGATGCTCGATTACAGCGACTTTAACCCTGGATTCCCGTCGAAGATCGCCGCCTTTGAAGAGCACTTGCCGCTGGCTCAGTTCAAGAACCGGTTCCCTAGTGCGACAAGCTATGACCAGCTTGAACATCTGCGCCACCTGCAGGGCATGGTCAATCTGGAGAAAGTGGTGGTGATCACTGGCTATGGCGAAGTCGGTCCGTACGGCAATGCCGAGACACGCTGGGAGATAGAGGCGTTTGGCGAGCTGACCACGGAAGGCTGTATTGAGCTGGCGTGGATCATGGGTCTGGTCAAGCACCACAGCGGCCCGCTCCCCGACTCGGACTTGCCGTATATTGGCTGGGTGGACGTCAAGAGCGGCGAGCCAGTCCGCGACTCTGACATGAAGTCGCGCTACGAGAAGTACATCCGGGCACATACAGGGGTTCGGCCCATTGAGCCGGAGCTGGCGGGCGGCTACGACACGGCCAAGCAGCAGATGCTGCGCGAGGTGCAGATCGAGCATGACATGGAGCCATTCGAGGCCACGGCTGACGAGGCCGCGCTCTTCAAGCAGAGCAACGGAGACCGGGTGGATATCTGGGAGCGTGACGGCTCGTGGCACGTGCGGTTCCTGAAGGGCGCGCTGATCCGGGTGCCGATGGCGGTGAATCCATCACGGCTGATTGCCTGTCTGCTGCCGACAGGCTGGAGCGCGGCGCGGTTTGGCGTTCCTGACAGCCTTGTCGAGCAGGTCGATCCGGCCACATTGTACACACTGGTTGCAGCGGTTGAGGCGCTGGGCAGAGCCGGCATTACTGATCCGTATGAGCTGTACCAGCACTTCCACGTGTCCGAGATCGGCAACACTATTGGCTCGTGCATTGGTGGGTTACGAGCCATTCAAGATGTATTCAAAAACCGGCCTCTTGATCGTGAGGTCCAAGGCGATGCGCTGCAGGAGACGTTTGTGTCCACAACCCAGGCATGGATCAACATGCTGCTCATGTCCAGCGCCGGCCCAGTTAAGCCGGTGGTGGGAGCATGTGCAACCGGCGTGCTGTCGATAAACGTTGCTGCAGAAACGATTCGGTCAGGCGAGGCCAAGGTTATGCTGGCAGGCGGATACGACGATTTTGGCGGCGAGCCGTCGATTGAGCTGTCGTACATGGGCGCCACCAGCAGCGCAGTCGATGAGTTTGCGCTTGGCCGCGAGCCGTCGGAGATGAGCCGGCCATGCACGTCGACGCGTAGCGGCTTTATGGAGGGGCAGGGCGCGGGCGTGTGCGTGCTGATGTCGGCCAAAGCAGCAATCGAGATTGGTGCGCCAATATACGGAGTTCTTGGCATGTCGACCACCGCAACCGACAAGCAAGGGCGGTCGGTGCCCGCGCCAGGAAAGGGTGTTCTGGGCTCGGCGCGAGAGATTCCAGGCTTGTCGAGCTCCAGAATGCTGAGCGTCGATTATCGCCGCCGCCAGCTGGATATGCAGCTCAGAGCGCTTGACAGCTGGAAGGATACTGAGATGGCGGCTGCGGCTAGTGAGCCGGATGCCAAGATCTTTATAGCCGACATTGAGGCATCGCACAGTCGCCAGCGTCAGGCGCTGCTGGACACGTGGGGCAACGAGTTTTGGAAGCGCAACGCGGGCATCTCGCCGCTGCACGGCAGCCTGGCCGTGTGGGGGCTGTCTGCCGACGACATTGGCATGGCGTCGTTCCACGGTACGTCAACCAAAGCCAACGACCAGAACGAGTCGGAGGTACTCAACGCGACGCTCACGCAGCTCGGACGCACCCGTGGCCATGTCGTGCCGGTGGTATGCCAGAAGTGGCTGACTGGCCACGCCAAGGGTGCTGCAGCGTCATTCATGCTTAATGGCGTGCTGCAGAGCCTGCGTACGGGGCTGGTGCCGGGCAACCGCAATGCGGACAACATTGCTGCTGAGCTCCGTGAGTGCGACTACGCGCTGTACGTGTCGCAGACAATCCAGACACCGGGCATCAAGGCAGCGCTGCTGACGTCGTTTGGGTTTGGCCAGGTTGGCGGCGAGCTGCTTATTGTCCATGCAGACTACTTGCTGGCGACACTGTGCAAGGGCGTGCTTGAGGCGTACAACGCCAAGCTTGCACAGCGCAGCATCAAGTCGTTCCGTAACTGGCAGGATGTGCTGATTGGTCGGCGCCCAATGGTGCAGGTCAAGGACCGCCCGCCCTATACTACCGCTCAGGAGCAAGCCGTGTTACTTGATCCGCTGGCACGGGCTCATTACAGCCCGGCAACTGACAGCTACAAGTACTAATTATTGTTTATTGTGCTTTGGATTACCACTAGTAGTTTATTTGTGTTTTGCTATATTCTATGTGGCACTTCCGATATCCTTGACCAGAGCCAGTACCCCGCGTAAAGCCCGCTGCTAAGTCCAATACTAGCAATTAAAACTGGCAGTGTTAGCATTGCAAAAGCAAAAGTTGTTGATGTGGACAGTTATGCTGGTTTACAACACGTTTGAAGTGACAAATATCAACTACCACCGGCAATAGAGTGAATGCATTCCGGGTATTAAAGATAAACTGTGAACGATAATATTCGCAAAAGGCCCGGCTAGTCTTTGACATAGGGGCTGCAAAAAAAGAAGCTTTTGCCCCTTTGATATTCCAAGTTAGCAAAGGCAGCGCTCAGAATTTTCTTTTATTAACTATAAAGATTCAGCGCTGAAAAGAATTAAAACCCGATTCAGTAGAAAGGTCTTGGCAAATGGGCCAACCTTGGATGTTCAAGAGCCGTAGTATGCTTCGAGAGTTTTTACCTTTTTTATTTTCTACGACTACAATTTATATTAAACGACTACAACTAACGCGCTAAATTTTAATGCTCGTCTCAACAAAAAGCGTAGCGGTGCTGGTGGCATTTTCTGGCTGTATTGGCAACTTCGGGTCAACCAATGCTCAGAGTCTGGGCTCTGAAAATCAAAGCCAAAGTTCGAGCACAGTTGCGGCGGGCCAGCCGTGTGAGGGCAACAGCCAGTCAATGGCTCTTGCGTGTGCGGATGAATCAACGCTGCTAGTATGTAGCTACAATACGTGGGTATTTCTTTCGGGGTGTCCTAGTGGCACAACCTGCCAAAGTAATTTTTGCGTAAACAAGGATTCAGCCGTAGTGTTTCCAATTCTGCCATCAGCATCGAATGGAGATGAATTGATTGGAGGGTTGTCGCAGGACAGTAGCGCACAGCAGGCAAGCAGTGCTGCACCGGACATTCATTCAGGCAGCGACAACCAGGTATTGTCCGTTACCCATGTAACATCTACAACAGCAACACTCCTTGCTAATGCTAGTGATACAAATAATTCAGCTGAGGAAAAATCCGACGACAATGACACCGATTTTGACTCGTCTGAGAATGTTGAGCAAACTGAGGAAAGCGACAGTGAATTATCTGAAATCGATGATTCTATCGAAAACATTGGTACCCTTGATGAGTATGAGGAATCCTCGTCGTCGCAGTCATTTTCAAATGACGATTGGTTTGCTAGTTTAAAGGGCTCGGCAAACACGCTGGCGCCGAGCAGCCAGCGCATCTGTTTTACAGCTTTGTCTGGAATTTTTTTGTCAGCGGCATTTGCTCTAGCAGCATAGGTTATTTAGTTTTCTGTTAATAATGTAGATGCAAGAAAATTACTGGCTTATAGCTTGGGTTTGCAGCCGTATTGTGCTTTGAGGACGCGGCGCAAAATCTTTCCTGACGCCGATTTGGGAATAGAGCGAACAACTTCTACCCCACCACGAAGCCTCTTATACGGAGATACACGAGCGGCTATCCAAGCTTTAACCTCATCGGCAATCGCGTGCTTACTAAAAGTAGATTTGATAACCACAAACGCCCTGGGCACTTCGGTTTCCTGAGAGCTGTCAAGTACGGGAATAACGGCTGCGTCCAGTATAGCAGGGTGATCGAGAAGCAGGCCTTCGAGCTCGGCAGGTGCAACCTGGAACCCCTTGTACTTGATTAGCTCCTTTTTGCGGTCAACAATAAAGTAGAATCCGTCGTTGTCTACGTAGCCAATGTCACCGGTATGGAGAAAGCCATCGCGAATTGTCTCTGCGGTGGCTTCTAGATTGTTCAAATAACCCATCATAACATTGGGCCCGCGCACACAAATTTCGCCTATCTGCATTGGATTCAGCGAGCGGCCGCATTTGTCTACAATTTTGCATTGCATTGACGCAAACAGGTGTCCGGACGAGCCCATGCGCACTGCATTGGAAAGTGAACGGTGGGTAGACGGAGATGTTTCGCTCAGCCCGTACGTCTGTGTGACATGGCAACCCAGCCGCCGCTGCACCTCTAGCTGGGTCTCACGAGTAAGCGGGGCGGCGCCACTGTTGATAAACACAAGACTTGAAACGTCGTACTTGTCGACAATTGGATTTTTGGCCAGCTGAATTATAATGGGCGGCACCAGCAGCGCAGCGGCCGCTCTGTGCATTTCAACCAGCTGGCAAAACCGTTCCAGCTCAAATCTTTTCATGACCACCTGGTGGTGACCTTTGGCCAGCGAAGTAAGCAGAACTAAAACCAGCCCGTAGGAATGAAAAAACGGCAAGCAGGCAATGCGGGACTGGTGCGGATCGACAAGCTCGGAATTGGCAATTTGCGGATCATGGGCCTCAAGCGATATGCATTGGAGGATTTGGCAAACAATGTTGGCGTGCGACAATAGCACACCCTTCGGTAGACCTGTGGTGCCTGAGCTTTGCAAAATAAATGCCGGTGTGTTTTGCGCCTCCTCTAAGCTTGTGAACTTGATGCAATTGTATGGCTTGTTTGTCATTATTTGCCAGATATTGCTGCCGCTACTCTTGTCTATGGTCACAATGCGCTGGTGCGGCACAACCTTCTTGGCAATTGCAAGCGCTTTGCTAACACGAGGAATTACAAAAGTTAGCGTAATTACAGCACTGGCATTAACAAGCTTTAAAAAGTGGGCGAGCTCGTCAACTGTGTATGCTGGGTTGGCCAACGCACAGGTCTGCCCAGCCATCAATGCGCCAAGAATAACGACCGGAAAGTAAACAGAGTTAGGCAACAAAATTGCTATCACGTCGCCTCTATGTAGCTGCAGATTGTTGACAAGCCCAGATGCAAGCATGCTTGATTGCTGCTTCAGCTTAGCGTATGTTAGTGTGGAAGTGCTGTCGGTTATAGCCACCTGGTTCTGGTCCTTGTTAAAGCAGCTGCGGGTTTCTGCATAGCTAAAGAGGAACGAGGGCAGATCCTGGACTGGAAGCTGAATATCAGGAAATGGCGAAGTAAACAGCATTTTAGGACTAATAAAAAGTGGAGCGTTGAAATTGGTAAGAGAAGTTTTGCGGGCATGTTTTGTTTCTCGGGGGCAGAGCAAAATAAATATTTTGTGGCGCGTGAAAATCAACCTCGACACCTTGATCATAAGAAGTAAATTAGCAACTCCCGTCAAGGGACATAAAGTCTAATTATTTTACAACAGCAATGCTGAGCTGATGTTTATTTTAATAAACATTTGTTGGCTACTAAAAGTTGTTTTATACTGGCTTGCAGTATTTTATATTAAAAATTCATGACACCTGTTGGCAATGTAACGTAAAGCTCGCAGCATTGCATAGCATGCTTTGTCTAATCTAAATCCGTAGTTGTAGTTTTGTAAAACTTTGAAGATAATAATTTTTAAATATTACTTTTGTTGTGATTAAGACAGTCTGAACATTTGTGTTGTGCTGAAACAATTGGTAGGTTAATATATTATGCTTGTTGATTTGCCAACGTAGGCTTGAATAGCTAACACAAATTATGCTAGTTGGTAAAATTAACTATAGTATAGCCATAGAACACCTGAGCGTATAACTATCCGCTGTTTTGTTATGTTTTGGCAAATAGCTAACTTCTAAAAAGGTTTATTCAAAAACTAGTTTGACCATTAGCAATTTTTGGCTCAAAATGGCATACGCTTATTTCAGTATAATTAGAAATACCTAATTATACATGTATGCAACTGTTAACGCAGCTCACTGTGCTATAATTGAATTAGAAAAACATAGCGCTCAACTAGTTGTATGCAAACACAATTTTTATTATACCAGGGATATTCAGGAGCACAATTTATAAGAACCCTATTCTAGTACAAATTGACCACTACAGTGCATTTGTGCTTAACGGAGCTACTAATTGCCAGCATCTGCCTTTGTGGATGCAGCATCATCATCATAATCACTGTCATCATCGGGTGGGTTATTGTTGAGCTGGCTATTTTCATTTTGTTCATTTAGCAAGGCACAACCAAACATATCATAGCCGCTACTCATGACACTGGCTATCTCAGATACTGCAAGCATGGTTAAAAAATAGGTGCTTATAATTTTAGTAATACTTTGAAGCAAAAAAAGGATGAAAAGAAAAATATGTTTACTTGATAGCTGTTCCAACTACCATTTTAAGGAAAGCAGCCAAATTTCCACCATTTTCAGCGGAAAAGCAAAAGCTAATGTCTGCTGACCTGTCCCAGTCATAGCCATTCCCACGAAACTCAATCCACTGACTGGGACAGATTACAATTCCGCATTAATTTTATTTAATCTGTGCTGCAGATTAGTCTACAAGCAGCTGATTAAGGTGCAAAATTTTGTTTTTAACTGTGGAAAGTTGTGGGTGTGCTTGAAAACATAAGTAGAAAATGTAAATAACAGAATGCTTATTATAATGGGATTTGCAAAAATATAACTTCAAATGCTAATGCTAGAAAATTAGCTGGTTGTGAGCATAGATTTATTGATAAGCATTGTCACTTCATCCTCTATGTTGTCCACTAGGTTAGTTGTTTTGGGATGCCTGGTTACATTGCCTCTGTTTCCGTTCCTGCCGCTCTCGTTCTCGCTGTTGCTCTCGCTGTTGCCGCTCCTGTACTTCTAGTTGTTGTTGAATTAGTTCCATATCACTCTTATATTTAGAGTCAGGGGTAATTTGCACACCCATGGTTAAAACTGGCTAGTGTAATGTTGGTAAAAATAAAAATATCCAAATTATAAAGTGCAAAATAAAACTAAGAAATAAAATCCCCCAAGTAGGGCAATTAAAACATTCTTCTACTATTGTTTCTTCTTAAATACCCTAGCAGCAGTTTTACGTGCTAGTTAAAGTGACCTAGTCGACAGCTATTATACTGTTACGTATCGGCGCGTACGGGCTCGGCCGGGTATCTTTGTTCTGGAACACGAGTACGGGCTCTCGTGCGCGGCGTAATGTGGCGCCTTAATAATAAAGAATAAAAGGAGATTTTTCACTAAGGAAAAGCTGCGAAAATGGCTACGTCGGGCATTCAATTTATATGTGGTTTCTGAGCGTTTGGGATGTCACGTCGGGTGTCACATACAAGCGGAAACGCGGGTCAGCAGCGGACAGCACAATAAAGAAACCGGCACCGTCATTCGGGAAAAACGGCCTCAATAATAATAATCCGTTCGCGGGCGCGTAATCGTTAATTATCAACAATTATGGGCTTAGGTCACATGACTGCGTCGGGTGCGCCCGGCGGACCCGGCGGCCGATTCTGTGGCTCCAGCGGTACCGTCTGGGTGCGGGTAGCCAGGCGGGGTCCCGTGCCCCCTCGACGGTCCCGCAACAATACAAAGAAACCTTTTTATTGCTGCGCTGACTGGCCCAGTCATTGCCTGATTTTAATTTACACGGGTTCCAATTTGTTGACTGGAACATTTTCTTTGGATATGTTTGGAACGGTAATTTAATTTGCACAATCTTTAATTCTAGGATACTTTCAAATAATTGCATATCTATTGTTTGCAATAAGGGTCGACAACTTCATTTAGGATTAGTGTTTTCCATTGATACAAATGCAATTAGGCAATACGTGGTATACGTGCGGGTTGCATAATTATTGTAAGATGGTAGTAATGATAATAATTGTAGAAGAGTAAAGAAAAATTGGCCAACTTCTTGCACTGTCTGTTCACTCTTTAAAGCGGAATACCTTTGGTCTTTTTTAGTAGCCAGATTGACTGGAAAATAAGCAAACGAGCAATGACTGGAATTTCACATTGGTCAGCTGATTTCTCCAGTCAAGGTCATCGATCCTTCTCTTGTTTAATTATTTCACAGCCTATTTTGTTCTTGCTAACTGGCAAAAAAAGTTTATCTACTTTGAATGAAAATCTTCAAGTTATAAAAGTATTCTATAGCTGTTAAATTTTCAGATGTAGGTCTGGTATAGTTAAGCCTAAACCTCCAAAAGTTATATGCTGATTAAGCGAATAGGCAGGCCATGTAGCAAAATGCAGCAGTAGCTTGATTCTATTAATTGGAAACGTCTGAAGAATTTTCAGAGGTTTCGTTTACTTCAACTACGTCCTGGGTAGTTTGTTCAGCAGGCGCTTGAACTGGCTGAATGTTGTCAATAATTTCCTGCGCTATTTCTTCCACGTCCTTTCCAAGCTTATCTTGCGGACTTATAAACTGTATGCCCATGTTTTAATACTTTCAACTAATAACTATTAATTTTTTAGTTTGTGAAGAAAAAAAATTTGTGAGAAGAAATAAGCAGAGAAGAAAAGGATGAACAAAAAAAAGTATCCTTCATTAGCTTGGCGATTTATTTCATTTGGCGGCTTTTTATTTTGCTGCAAAGAAACAAAAAGACGAGAGCGGATTTTTTTTCCTTTTTTAGCTACATTTGCCTAATAAAAATGCTGGGAGACGATTGGATAAAAAATTTACTTTGTCTTGGCAGTCAAGCATTATGTCACCCTCCAATCAACGTTAAATCAAGCTATCATCGCAGTCAATGTTTAAACTAAAAAACCCCACAAAAATTTTGTATCTTTTTTGTGTCTCTTAGCTTTTTTTTCAAACTTTTTTAATACTTTATTGCTAATTTTTTGTTTAGAGTAATGGACGGTACACAAATATACATTGTTCTCAGTCATGAAACCAAAGGCATAGAGAGAACAGA
Organism: Coemansia sp. RSA 2705; assembly: GCA_027577835.1. Taxonomy (NCBI): domain Eukaryota; kingdom Fungi; phylum Kickxellomycota; class Kickxellomycetes; order Kickxellales; family Kickxellaceae; genus Coemansia; species Coemansia sp. RSA 2705. The sequence continues at coordinate 14,763 of JANBRV010000025.1, forward strand.
CGAAAAGCTAGTCGACGGAAAATTTGCCCTCAAAGAAGTGAGTTCGTTTGAATACGAGCAAGTCAACAACACGGTGTGTGGAATGTTTAAGCAGCACAGCAGGCTGGTAATTGTAAATCCATCGATTGAAAAACAAACTTACTTTAAAGAGTTGAAGTATGAGTTTGTTGTAGACAACGAGCAGGCGTTTAGTGAATTTGACAACAATATGGTTAGGCTTAATGAAGCGTTGAAAGGGTTACCCGGTGTAGTAAGAATATAAAATACTGCATAACTATAGGCACGATTAAACAATTAGATTTGGATCTAGAGCTTTTTGCACTTTTTTATATGATACCAATCAGTTTTGTGTCTAAATGACTGAAAAAGCAAAATAAAGAAATATAATGCTATTGACGAGAATCACCTAGTGTGCACTTGTGGGAAGCATACGTTGCATCAGTGACGGGTTTGTGACAGCGTGGACATTCAGTAATAGTCTGCATGTTTTGTACGGTTATTCCCTCTTACTATATATGTGTAAAAAAAGAAAACAGAAGGGAGTAGGTGAGCTAGTAAAAAAAAATAGACACGTAAATTTGCGTATGTGGGTTGTTTTATATAGCAAACTCCGAGTAATTTTACTGTTTACTTTGTGTGTGTGTGTGTGTTTAATTATCGGCATATACGTGTATTACTATTTTCCACCAACTTGCCGAGTTTAATTAATAGCCGGAAGGGGCCATTTTCTTCTCCCGAAATTGATAGAATAACATATTAGCAATGACTGGGAAAGAGAACAGTGTAGCATCCTTTATTAGCAGCGACTATAATAAAAAACACCAGAGAATTTTAATACAACTAAGGAAAATTCGAGGAGGGTGGGAGTTTTTTTTTAAAGCTAGGGAAGCAAATTCGACAAAAAGCTAGCATTAGCAGACATCCACATGTGCAAGTCATCGGGTAGTTTACTCACAGGCCATTTAATCCTATACTCGAGCACCCGCAGCATGCGTTCACGCACCAAAAGCAAAACACATGCGGACTTGGCCGCGCACTTGCACCAGATCCAGCGATCCACGATTAGCAGCTGCGCGTGCGGCCAGAACTCCAGCGAGCGTGCAAACAGGCAGCAAATGGCCAGGCTCGCGCGGGTCAGCGTGTGCGCGGTTATCTGGGTGGCCGAGCCCGTGAGTGAGGCGGCCACGAGTGCGTGACGCAGGGGGTCGTTGGGTGGAGGGTTGGCCAGGGTCTGCGGGTACAGGTGGATGGGGCGTGGGGTGATTTGCGTGCGCTCGCGTACTTGGATAGCTGCGCCAATCCCGTCAACGCGCCTGGTGACGGTGCTTTGGCCGATCACAAACCCAGACGATTTGGGCGCCGGCATGATCAGATGGTCCATTGCCGCGACAATCACCGCGGCCACCATTGCCGGCGAGTCGTTTGAATTGGCCGACTTAGGCACACGCGCGAACCCCGAAAACCCTTTAATACGCATTGAGCCCCGTGGGCGAATCGCCCGGCTCACCGACCACGGGTGACCACGCGCAGTACTGTTGCTTGGCCGCTCATATGTAATCAAGGCGCGCTCGTGGAGCAGACGTAGGTACTGCTCGCGTAGGTCCTCGAGCTTATCGAAGGCATCGCGGCTCAGCCAGTTGGCCGCACAGAACCTGTCGAGGTCGGCGGCTGTAGCACCAGGTTTGGCAACCGTGTGGGTCCAGTCGCGGTAGACGGCCAGCACCAGCATAAAGTCCGACAGGTATCCTGCGTAGCCGTCCGTGGCGTGCCGCCGGTACTTGGCGTGCGCCTGGGCGGCCAGCTGTTTGTCACGCGCGTCGTACGGCGCAAGCAGCAGGCCTGAAGCCAGCGAGTGCGCGGCGGCAACGGTAACCACGGACTCGAGGCATCCGAGCAGCGCCGAATACACCAGCAGCTTGCCGATACACAGATCCACAGGCAGAAAGCCCAAGTGCCGGCCAATTGGCGTCAACTCCTCGTCCTCGTCCAGGGCGCCGGCCGCTTGCAGCTCATGTATGGCCTGTGCCACTGACGACTGCCGGGGCGGCTCGACGGCCAACTGCAGAAACTGCATGATGTCGTGCACGCCGTGCGACTTGGCCAGCAAGCAGAGGCTGGCCAGCGGCAGGCGCTGGATCTCCGGAAGCTCAAATTCGCGCATCCGCGAGTGCTCGTGCGTGGTGACCAGGCTGAGCGCCAGCCCGGGCTGCACACGGCCGGCGCGGCCCCGGCGCTGGCGTGCGCTGGCGCGGCTGATCGGCTGCGTCTGCAGGCGCTCGATCCGCCGCTGCGCGTCGTAGACCATTTGGTTGGCCAGCCCGCAGTCAACCACCACGGTGACGTCAGGAATGGTGATGCCGGTCTCGGCCACATTGGTGGCCAGCACAATTTTGCGGCGGCCCGCGGGCGCGGCGGCAAAGGCCAGCTCCTGGTACGTCATCGGTGAGCTTCCGGGCCGGTCGCCGGCAAACGCCGAGTGCAGCGGAATCACCAGCGCACTTCGGCTAATGACTGCGTCGCTTTGCAGCGCCAAAGCCAGACGTCGGATCTCGTAGATGCCCGGCAGAAACACCAGCACGCCGCCCGCCGGCACGTGGGCGCGGCAGTATTCGGCCCAGCGAGCCGGCTCGTTGTCTGCCGCGCACATGCCGCGCAGCAGGTGCGCGATCAGATCCAGATCCACGCGGTCCGCGCGCATGCGGCTGATCGTCGCCCACACACCCGGCACCTCGCCACTCATCCGAACGTCCACGTACTCGCCCCGTGCAGTCACCGCCCGCCGTGTATCGTCGCGTGCCGCATACGGGCCCGCGGGATCCAGCACATACCCAGACTCTTCGACAATGTCTTCCAAAAACATGCTGTGCACCGGATACGAGCGTCCCGGAACATCCACCACCGGACACCCGTCAAAGTACATCGAAAACAGGCCCACATCAATCGTCGCGCTCATCAGCACCACCCGCAGGTCCGCACGCCGCGCGAGCAGCCGCCGCAGCACAATCAGCAAATAGTCGAAGTCGATCGTGCGTTCTTGCACCTCGTCGCACACCACGCAGCTCACGCCGGACAGCTCCGGGTCGTCCACTAGCATTCGCAATAGCACGCCCGTGGTGCAGAACACTAGCGCGTTCTCGTCACGGCTTCTGGAGCTCAGTCGGATCTGGAACCCGACCAGCGAGTTTGCCGTGCCCACCTCACGGTCGCCCAGTTCCTGTGACACGCGCGTGGCAATCGACGTGGCCGAGATGCGCCGCGGCTGCGTGCACATTATGCGGCCGCCCGTGTACCCAGGGTGTGCAAGCAGCGATTGTAACAGGAACTGCGGCACCTGGCTGGATTTGCCGCTGCCCGTCTCGCCGCGCACAATAATCACCTGGCTGGACTCAAACGCTGCGACAATCGCGCTGCGGTGCTGGGACACCGGCAGCCGCATTCGCGCCGCGCCAAACCGTGCAACCCACTCGGTCTGGCTCTGCCGCGTCGGAATCGTAGCCGCTGTCCACGTACGTGCGCGCACACTGCATGCTCGCGCCGTGTTGCTGGCCGACCGCCCCGTGCGAGCCTCTGGAACATCGTTAGCTTTGTCGCCATCGGTTTGAACGCCCGTAGCGGCCTGGTACTGTGTGTAGAGCAAGCGGAGAAACTCCGTGCGCTCCCGCTGCTCGGCCGCCTTACGCGCCTGCTGCTTGTGCTGCTCTGCGGCCTCACATTGCTGCCACAGGCCTCGCAGCGCGGGCGGCAGCCGTGCACTGGCCTGGTGGCCAATCGTGGGCTGCATATACAGCAGAACCAGCGCGGCCATGTCGCGTGCGTCACGGGCCGCGTGCCCGGCAATGTCGCGTGGCAGCCACCACTGGTGGTCAAGCATATCTACGCTGTGCCCTGCGCCCGGAAGCTCGCGCTGGGCCCTGCCAATCGCCGCGGCTTTGGCTGGCTGCGACCACGTAATGCGCACACTGCCCGTGAATCCGCCGCCGCTGCTGGCTCGCGCCGTGCTGAACCGCACCACGGCTTGCTTGTCAAAGTGGTGCACTGCCTGGTCAACCAATTCGCGCACCGGCACGCCGGTCCAGCCGCGCGGCGGCACCACGCTCAGCACCGTCAAATCTCCTTGTGCCTCTCTGGTGGATTGCTCAGCGGGCTGCTCCTCATCAAACAGCGCGGCAAACCCGCACTCGCTTGCATCGCTGTCGCTCTCCGAAGCATCAGCTGTGCCCAGTGGCTCAGGTGACTCGGCAGCAGCCGCCAACACCTGGTCCTGTTGCACTTTGATTCTGCAAATATCGTCGAGCAGCCGGTCGCGGTACGCCGGCCACAAGCGGTTGAACTCGGCTTCGGCACGCTCGGGGTGGTAGATCATATCATGTTCAAGCGCCGAAATCGCAGCCTTTTCTTGCCCGATGTACTCGCGCACAGCGGCGATTGTTTGCTCGTATTGGCGCTTGTGGTTGTTGGTCTGCAGGTAGTCTAGCAGGTCTGCTAGCGAGCTGGCCCGCACATGGCGGCGCCCACATACCACCCCGGGGTCCTCGTCGCTGTCGTATGCGTCGTCCATGCCAAAATCCTCGATGCGCAGGCGGCCGACTAGTTGCGTAATCATTGATTCACCGTCTCTGTCGGCCGCTGGCTGTGTGTCTGGAGTCAAAACAACGCTCGCCTCGTCGGCGTCGTTATCGGGCTGCTGCTCTGGCAAGTTTGGCGGCAAATCGGATGGTAGTTCGGGCGTGGGTGCCGGCTCGGAGCTAGTGGCACGCACGGGCGATGGCGTCGACGGTTCGACTGTGGTGGCCCGGAGCTCGCCAAACTCCAGCTTGTCGCGCATACGAACTGGCATTTGATCCGCGGGCACATGAATGCAGAGCCAACCAAGCACGTCCATCAGCCCGCATGTCCCATGCGTAGCCTCCATTGCGCGCCCAACATCCTCAGCGCTAAACCCGTACAACAACAGTGTCTCGATAACGCAGTTGGCCGACTGTGTCCACTCGCGCACCGTCAGCGGCACTGTTTCCGTCCCGACCGTCGAGGATACGGGCAGTGAGCCAGCCCGGATCCCGTCGACAATGTGGGATTCGGCGGCAGCGCTGACTTGCACCAATGCCGGACGCGTAAATGTGTCGAAGCGTGCTTTGAGAGATTGCTCGTGGTGCATGCGCTCGGAGGCCTGGCGCCGGGCCAGGTCGATGGACACCCAGGCGTCGACGGTGGCTGGATCTCGGGTCTCTGGGCTCGCAGGTGGTTCTGGCTCGGGCTCAGTAGCAGCAGTAGTAGGAGGGCTGGTGTGTGGCGGCCGTTCTTTGCTGCGAGAGCGCGACGGTGTGCGTGCGGCCAGCTGGGCCTTTGACGGGACGCTTACTGTTGCGTAGCCGCGCAGATCGGGTGCCGGTTTGGTTTTCTTTTTCTTGGAAGTTGGCATGAGCTAGATATCTACAATGGGGTTTTAGTAAGAATGAGAGAGAGGATACAGGACAGAGTGGGGGTTGGGAAATGGACAAAATTACATCAATGCTAGGATCGTTGGAGAGCAGCTTGATCATACTAATGGCTTGATCGGGGTTTGATTTGCTGGCTGAGTAGATCCAAGCAGCCCTAGCGTTTATCGTAAACAATAACAAAAAAAATAACGATCCACTCTTTATTTCACAGCCAGCCTCACGAAAATTCAACTTGTCCATAGCACTTTATTTCTCGTTATTCCATTTTTTTTTCCCTGTAAGACTTTTTGTTTAATTGTATGCCCGAGACAAGCACGGTGGATTTCGAGGTGCCGCTTCCCGAGTCGAGTGGCAAAATAGTGGATTTTTCAGACTTTGAGCACCAAAAGGAGAACATCCAACCACTGCGACGCGGACGGTCGGCGGCAGCGCTGGCGCAACTCTACGGCACCAAAGACAGCGGGCTCAACAGCGCGGCCCGCCACAGCCTCCAGCCCCTGCGGCCGCTACAGCCGGCGACATCCGACACGCATACAGGCATGGACGAAGGGGGCCTGCGTATGTCGAGCCACCTGCAGGCGCAGAATGCGCAGTATCAGGCGGAGATAGCGGCGCTTGATCCGGTGGAGGCGGACGACCCGCTGGACGTGTATTTCCGGTACATCCAATGGCTGCTCGAGGTGTTTCCGCAGGCGCAGGGCAACGCTATGGTGATCAAGCTGGTGGAGCAGCCGCTCAAGCTGTTCCGCGGCGAAGAGCGGTACCGCAACGACGCGCGGTTTGTCAAGCTGTGGATCTGGTACACGGGCATCATCGGCGAGGGCCAGGAGGCGGTGTTCCAGTTTCTGGCGGCCAACCAGATCGGCGACTCGCTGGCGGTCATGTACGAGGAGTATGCGAAGCTTTTGGAGGCGCTGGGCAAAGTGCCCAAGGCCGACGAAGTGTATCGGCTCGGCGTGGCGCGGAAGGCGCAGCCGCTGGCCCGGCTCAGGCGGCGGTTCGACGAGTTCCAGCGGCGGGTGATGGCCCGGACCATGCGTGACGTCGAGCAGCAGCAGCAGCAGCAGAGCGGGGCAGAGGCCGAGAGCGGACAGCGGGCAGTTACCGACGAGAACGCTGGAGGAAATGCGCAGCGGACAATGCTGGGAACCAAGCGCAGCGGCAAGTCGGTGCGCTCGGCGGCAGCCAACACGCTGGCGGCCGGGCGGCGCGGGCTGCCGGAGCATGCGGAGCCCGGGGCGCGGCCCAATTCGCGGATCCAGGTGTTTTCGGATCCCGCGGGCGGCGGCTCCGGGGCGGCAGCAACAGCCAACGGGCCCTGGCGCGACATTGGCACGGACGAGAGCCGGCGCAAGGAGAATCTCCCCGAGGCGGGCAGCTGGCGCGGGCAGAAGCTGGAGCAGCGGCGCGGCGGCGCTGGCACGGGCGCCAATCAGGCGGCGCGGGAAAAGTTCACGGTGTTCAGCGACAGCGGCACGGGCGGACCAGGCGCGCCCGACGCGTCGGCATCTGCGCAGCTGCTACCGCCATGCGAGCGCAGCGCGGACGAGGCAGGCGAGGCCAACAAGTCTCAGCCGGCGGCACCCAAAGCCAAGGCCAAGGCCAAGTCAAAGGACAAGTCAAAGGACAAGACCAAGACGAAGGAAAAGACAAAGGCGGCCGAGCGCATGGTGATGCCCGACGCGATTCTGTACCCGCGCGGCGACGGCGTGCCGCAGTGTGTCGAGGAGGCGCGGGCGCAGCTGGCGCGGTACCGGCTCGCCGAGGATGGCGAGCCGCAGCTCACGGAGCGCCGGGGCGCCAGCTCGCCGACGATCAACACGCGCGTTGCGCAGCAGGACATGCTGGAGATCTGGAACAACATGTCGGACTCGGACTCGGACACCGACAGCCTGCGCGGCGGCCGGGACGCGGGCGCCGACGCGGCGGGCAGCAGGGCCGCCGACGACGACGGCGACGACTACCAGTTCACAATGGGCCCCGTGACGCCCAACGTGGTGCCGCGCGGCGCCGCCAGCCTGCGGCCAGCCATGCCGCAGCCGCCGCCGTCGTCGGCGCGGCCGAGCCGGTTCGAGTCGTTCCTGGGCGCCGGCGGCGACTCGGACGACGCGAATCCGCCGACGCTGGTGCTCAACAGCATGCGCGCGGCCAAGCGCCGCGAGCTGCAGCAGGCGCGGCTGAAGCCCACGCCGCTGGCCGCGCGCACGCAGACGCCGCAGCAAATACCCGAGCTGCGCAGCATCGACGAGGGCTCGCAGCCCGAGGACAACGAGGGCGAGTCGCTGATGCGCGCGCTGGGCGCCGCCAAGACGCCGATGAGCGCCCGCATTGCGGTGTTCCGCGACTCGCCGCCTGCGCCCGACGCGGGCTCCGGCGCCCGGCCGCAGCCGCTGTTCAGCTCGCTCTCGCCGCCGGCCGCTGGCAGCCAGAGCCCCGAGGCGTTTGAGTGCGACTATCCGCCGATCTGCAGCGCAGATCCCTCGGCGATGCGGCATTCGACGCCGGCGCGGTATCCGCACACGCCCGGGACCGGCACGCGCACGGCCTCGGGCTATTCTGTGAGCGGCGCCGAGCTCACGGGGCTTTCGGGGTTCACGGGCATGTCGACGATCGGCCCCGGCACGGCGTCGACGTTTTTGACGCAGGGCGCGTCGGCCCTGCAGGCGCGCGGCCCTCGGGCGGCGGCCGACAGCCACGACGAGGACACCCAGGACGAGGACGAGGAGGCTGAGGACGTGGAGGATGAGCATCGTGAGCCGCGTGCGGCGCAGACGCCCATGCGCAAGCGGCTGTCGATGGCGGCCAAGGACCTGGGCCGCATAACGCCGCGCTTTCCCAAGACGCCGCCCGGCAGCGCGCAGCAGTACAGCCGCTACGCAACCGATGACGACGATGACGACGACGATGACGAGGCCGACGAGGACGACGACCCGTGCACCGAGAACATTGGCGAATTCGCCGATCTGGACAGCCAGATGAACGACCTGCAGATGGAGCTGGGCGCCAGCTTCATGCGCCCCGAGCCGCCAGCCAAGAGCGCGCCTCTGTTTACCATCTTCCGCGACTGAGCTTCTATTTATTCTCTACAGGATGTAAACCTTCTGTTCGGCGCCATAGTCCAGCGACTCGTTGGAGAAAAGCGACGCTGTCGACGAGCTGTTGCGCAGGTATCCGTACGGCCGCGGCTCGTCGCGAGCCGTCTGCTTGTGTGCACGGTTTGCCGCGTTAAAGCCGCTGCTGCGTGCAGCCGGGCTCCCACCAAAGCACCGCTTGCCCAGCGCGACCAGCGCCCGCGGCCTGAGCAGCCCGCACGCCCTGAACAGCCCCACTCTTTCGGTCTTCGCCCTCACGTACACGCAGCTCCAGCACCTAATCCCGTAATCTGCGAACGTCTTGCCGGCCTCGAGCACCACGGGCTTGCCGCTCCGCGAGTGCTTCACGTACGCTTCCCACAGCGAAACCATCACTTGCTTGGCGCTAATCCGCTCAAGCAGATAGTCGATCGGGCAGTTTGGCGGCAGTTCGTGCAGGAAAAACGACCGCACCTGGTGGTTGTTCTGCGTCACTCGCACGAGTACGTTGGATTCAAATGGGTTTCCATAGTGTTTGTACGAGTTGAATACCATTCTTTTAGTCGTTAAATAGTTTGTTGATAATGATACAGGTTTTAAAAAGGATCGCTTAGAATTTGGTGTATTTACAAGGTAAGAATAAGTTTAGTAAGCTGAATCAGTTAAACGAAGAGAAAAAAAAGAAGCTACTGTTGGATGGTCCATTTTTTAGTTAGGTTTAAAATGCCCCCCCCCGCTTCTTTTTGCTCTTTTATTTTTTGCTAAGCCGTGTGGTTTTCTTTTTTTTCTTTTTTGGATCCTTCAAAGGAGTAAAAAAAGAAAACTTGCTATTGAATAGCTAATTGTTCTTTATAATATTGGAATAAAAGAACGGGTAAAAAAATTGCATTGTTTGATTATGTCTTTTTTTGAGAGAGAGAAAAAAAAGATGGCGCTTGCCAAGAAAAAAAAAAGGCAAATATAAAGACATGGCGTTTTTTGTCCTTTTTGTTGGTGTTGTTATGTGCGCGTGATTAAATTATTTAAAAGTTTGTCTTTACGGAGCTAATTTTAACCGCCAACTTTAGCTACAAAATATTATACTGAGAAAAAAAAAGGCCACATGAGCTTTCTTAATGCATAATGGACATGTGAACTAACCACAAGCCAAATTATTGTCCAGGTTTGTACGGTTTTTGTAACTCTGACTCTTATTTATCTGACCACGGGATCTAGTCATAGTATACCCGCAATAGACAATCAAACGCAAGATGCTTTTTTTTTTGGAGGAAGTAAATTGGGTTAGCAAATAAAGATAATTGGTGTCTGTCGCAGACATGCCTTTGACTATACAAAAACTGTGTCTTTCTATTACGTTTATAATGCGTGCTTAAAGAACGTAAAAGAATGGAGAGAACAAGCATATAGTCAATGCTAGTTCTTTCTTTACTTGCTTATACTTGTC
>JANBRV010000250.1:0-11497 GCA_027577835.1 Coemansia sp. RSA 2705
ATGTCATTTATGAAAAGCTAAATCATCGAAATGGTTATATCCATGTCAACAATTGCAAATTAGAATTGGAGTTTGCTGTTTAAATAAATAAGTCGCCTACAAATAAAGATATTACCTGAGAAAAGGTAGTTTGAAAACACTTGATTCGGCAGCTAATATAACCAAGCCTACAATTATACCTACTGCAAATGAACACCCAGTTTACACCTATTCTTTTCTTTTCTAATTATTAAATTTACTTCCAACTAATTAAATTTGTGCAATCTCCTTTGTTAGAAACAAAAAACTTGAAAGCAAATTATTTCCTTTGAAAATACTTTGTCAAAGAATTTTCATGCATGCCAAAGAAAAATACCAAAAGAAATATATATTTATTTAGTCAAACAAACACAGTTTCTTTTAAATTATTTAAAAGACAAGATTTAAAAGAAAAGTGCACATTTTAAAGATTTCTTTGACAGTAGTCCACATGTGCACAAAAATATTAATAAACCCATAGACCCCCGAGAAAGAAAAAGCAGCTGCTCTTCTTCACTTTATTCACTCCAGAATTTTATTTTTATTCTTTCTCCAATCTGACTACTTTTAACATGAGCCTCAGACGTGTTTGCCTTTTTGGTGCCCTGCAGATGATAATTTACCAGGCTGCTGCTGCCACTGATACCCAGGATTTGCACAAGCGTGCAGTAGATGCTGTCGATTTTAACAAAGCTGCTGGTGTGTTTGGTGGTATCCTAGGTGGAAGCTTTGCAATCAATATGATAGGATTAATATTTGGACATTGGGCGACTAATAGGAAGGTCAATACCAATGACCCTATTCAAAAGATTCCTGGAATATTTGAAGCTACTAATGAAGGGGTGACTGTCAAACTAAGTGCCGATAAGAAAATAGTAAATGTTACAGCATGGAATGCTAGTAATACAATAGAACAGTTGATTATAGCCATAAAACAATTATCAGGATGTGATGGTACTAATAATATTAAAAATAGTAACACTCCTCTAGATGAAAATGTGAAAATAAGTAATCTTACTAATAATCCAAACTTGACAATAAGCAGTGGCCAGCAGATTAATTTTAATAGTGCATAGTTTATTATTTTTTCATAAAAAATTCTTGTGAAATATTATTTTGGAAAATAAAAAGCTCAGACATTATATAAAAATTATAGTAGCTTGAAAAGTTTGTCAATGTATTATGGGTTCTAGTATAGGGGAAAACTGCAATAACGGGTTATTGCTAAGGGCGATGCTAAGCAGTTTTGGGGTTATTGCCAGGGGTTATTACAGCTTAAAACGAGCTGCTTAGCATTGCGGGGAAGCTGCTTAACTTGCCCTCAAGCACTGATGGTTCCCCACAATGCTATGCAGCTTCTTTAAGCTGGGGGACTGTTACGCAGTGATCTGATTAGACCAATTACTCGGGCTACAGGAAAGCTAAAGAAATTCGGCTAAGTCTGTTACCTTGTACAAAAATCGCTTTACATTTCTCTACACTTACAGCTCGCTAGCTTGTCTGTAGCCAAAATGGCACTCTCTTTTATTTTTCGCAACGAAAAAACGCTGCTTAAAAATGGGGACGCGGATTTGGAAAATCATGCATTTCATCAATCGGTAACTGATAACCACACGCTTACCGCCATTCGAACCGCAGTCATTGGTTCTCTTACTTTCCGGATTTTCAGCGTTATTGGTAAAATATTGGTGCGACAGTGTCTTTTTTCCTGATTTCTCTTATCTCGCACAGAAAAACCAGTCCGATAGTCGCGGAGAACTGTTACGTTCTTTCTCAATCGGTGACCGATAACCAAGAGCTTACCGCCATTCGAACCGCAGTCACTGGTTCTCTTACTTTCCGGATTTTCAGCTGCATCTGTCAACTATTGGTGCGGCAGTGTCCTTTTTTCCGCGTTTTCTCTTATCTCGCATAGAAAAACCAGTCCGATAATCGCGGAGAACTGTTACGTTCCTTTTCAATCGGCGATCAATAACTACGAGCTTACCGCCATTCGAGCCGCAGGCATCCGTTCCCTTATTATCCTGACTTTCAGTGGTATCCGTTAACTATTGGTGCTGCTGTTTCCCTTTTTCTTATTTCTTTCTTATCTCTCACTGAAAAATGACCTGATAGTCATAGAAAACTGTTACGTTCTCATTCCATCAGCAACCGATAACCATGCGCTTACCACCAGTCGAAGCGCTGTCTGCAGTTCACTTATGTTCTAAAGTTACTGCCTCATCAGCTAATGTTTCACACTGCAGTTTCTTTTTTCCCTGTCCATTATATTCTTATCCAAAATAGAAAAACGGTCTGAAATTTAACCGCCCGTTATCTCGGCCGTTTCTTAATTAATACGCATACTATTTTATACTGCTGCACTCCTACAAATGCGTAGAATCTATATCCGTTGTCTGTTTTATTGTATCATATCTGAGGAATGAGAACGTGGCATGAGCGGTGCGTGTTGCGTCGCCGACTTCCATGTATCATGTCCAAGAGGCCTCCAATCGCTTCGGGACCTAGCACAAACAACTTGGACGGCTGAATTACGTCTAGAAATTTGTTCTCATAACATTTCATATCATTAAACTCGAGCATGCCTATTTCCATTCAAACTGCATTCGCATTTGCGCATGACTGGAATTCGGCCAAGACACAATGTGTTAACCCTTCAATTTTATTGCATAATCGTGCTCAGCGACATTGAAAACGCTTATGTTCTGAATCTCAGCTCAATCCGTGGTCTGCGGGCTGCGCAATTGCTTTGGACTTGAAAAAAACGCTTGTTCGTTCTCCTTGCCTAAGAAAGGCAAGCGCTCATCCTTTTCCGAATCTTTATCGTCCGTTATCTCGGCCGTTTGTAGATCAATGTGTGTACTATTTGATATCAGCAGGCTCCCACAAACACGTAGAATCTATTTCAGCCGTTATTTTTAAACTATCTTGTCTGAGGGATGAGTGCGTGACATGTGCGGCGTGGATTGCGTTGCCGACTTTCATTTACCAACTCCAAGCGGCCTCCAATCGCTTTGGAACCTATTGCAATCGACTCGGACGGGCTGATTACATTTAAAAGGCATGCCTGCAAAGAGTGTGTGACGTTGATCAGAACTGGAAACTCCGAATCCACAAACGCATAACTCTACAAGCATAAGCAAGTATAACCTTCCAACGCATTCAAAAGATAAAAGCCAAGTCAAACTTTAATGTAAACCCCAAGTATTTTATAACGGAAATAGATAAAACGGGCCTGAAAAAGTCGACTGGCAAAGTCTCAGACCGATCTGTTATGTATTCATGGAGCTATACGTGGATCAGTCTGCCTTTTAAATGCCGTTGTTTTCTATTGGCGCAGGTCATGTGATGGCTTTACGGGACATGCGATAATCGCTCAAAGGGTTAAGCTCTGAAGCCAAATCTAAATCTAAACACATAGTATTTTATATTGCCGGGCTCAAAAAAATGAGCGAAACACGGCTGTGCAATCTATTTACTTCTAGCTCATCTGTGAAAAAAGTGCTGATGGTCTGATTGTGCTTTCTGCGTGTGGCTGTGTGATCAGCTGGCCAGATTAGGGTCAAATTGTATTTGTTCCCCCTTTTCTTGTTTGCATGCCCGCAGTGCTCTTCTCGGCCACATTCAGCCAAAAAGGAAACTGTCAACATGCCAGTTTTACGACGGATTCGTATTCAGCGACACTAATAACCTTTATATTCCAAGTCACAGCTCAATCCGTTGCCTGTGGACCGCACAGTAACCTCAAATTTGAATAATGGATCTTCATTTCTTAAGCGTAAAAGAAGGCACGCGCTCATGTTTATTCGAATCTTCCGTGGCCATTATCTCGGCCGTTTGTTTACCGATGTGTGTACTATTTAATATCATTCGACTCCTGAAAGCATGTAAAATCTATTTTCGTTGTTATTTTTACAGTACCATGTCTGTGGAATGAGTGCGTGGCATGCGCGGCATAGTTTGCGTCGCCGATTTCCTCGTATCAAGTCAAATCAATCTCCAATCGTTTCGGGACATAGTTCAATCGACTCAGGCAGGCCGATTACCCTTAAAAAGCATACTTGCAAAGTAGTGGGAGACGGTGGTTGTTACTGGTAAACCAGAATCCGCAAACGCAGACCCACACAAGCATAGTACATGCTCGCTTTTAAACGAAATAAAAAGAAAAACCTTGGACCAAACTTTACTGTGAGACCAACGTATTTTATACTTGGAATAGGTAAAATGGACCTGAAAAAGCTGACTGGCAAAGTTTCAGATTGATCTGTTGCATATTGATGGAGCTATTCTTTAATTAGTCTGCTTTTTTAAAGCCGTCGTTTTCTAATAGGCGCAGGTCATGTGACTTATTATCGCTATGTGCGATTATCGCCAAGGTTAAGCTTCTGAGCTTATTTTTAACCGAACTGCAAAGTATTTTATATCCTCGGGCTCGAAAAAACGAGCTGAACGCGATGGTGCTATCTATTTTATTGTGTATTGGCTGTAGAAAAAGTACTGATGGTCTGATTGTGCTTTCTGCATGTGGCTCTGTGATCAGCTGGTCAAATTAAAGCCGGATAATGGATTAGTTTCCCCTTTTCTTGCTTGTGCACAGACGCTGGGCTCTTCTCAGCCATATTCAGCCAAAAAGAAAACTTTCAACATGCCAATTTTATGGCAAATTCGAGTTCAGCGGCATTGAAACCCCTTGAGTTTCAAGTCTCGCCTCAATCCGTTGTCTGTGGGCCGCACAGTAACTTCAAACTCCAAAAAACGTTTATGCGTTTCCTAAGCCGAAAAGAAAGCACACGCTCATGTTTTTCCGATTCTTTATCGCCCGTTTTCTCGACCGTTTCTTGACCAAATCGTATACTATTTAATATCATCGAGCTCCCACAAATGCGTAGAATCTATTTACGCCGTCAAAAATAGCACTTGTGCAATGGAAATGTGAGCAGTTGAAATGAATTCGCATTTGCGCATCACTGAAATTCACCTAAAAAAGTTAATGTCAACCCCCACTTTTTATTGCTTAATCATGTTCAGCGACCTCGAAACCCCTTAGTTTCCAAGTCTCAGGCCAATCTGTCGTCTATGGGCTGTACAATAACATCGGATTCCAAAAATGTTCGTGCGTTTCCTAGGCTTAAAAAAGGCAATCGCTTATCCTTTTTCTGAATCTTTTGCGGCCAATATCTCAGCCGTTTGTTAACCAATGTGTGTACTATTTTACATCACCAAGCTCCTACTAGCGCGTAGAATCTAATCCTGCTGTCTATTTAGCATTACATAGTCTGTGGAATGAGTGCGTGGCATGTGTGGTGCGCGTTGCATCGCCGACCTTTAAGTACCAGGTCAAAGAGGCTTCCAATCGCCTTGGGACCTAGTGCAAATGACTCGGACAGGTTGATTACCCCTAGAAACTTGTTCTAAATGCATTTGAAAATGTTGAACTTACACATGCCTTTTTTTATTCAAATCACATTTGCGCATGGCCAGAATTCGGCTAAAACATGACATGCTAACCCTTTTATTGTATTGCATAATCATGCTCAGCAACATTGAAAACCCTAATGTTCCCAGACTAAAATCAATTGGTCGTCTGTGGGCCGTGCATTAACATCAGATTTCAAAAACACCTGTGTATTTCCTAGGCTTAAAAAGCATGCACTCATCCTTTTTCTGAATTTTTATTGTCTGTTATCTTGGCCTATAATTAATATTGATGCATACTATTCTATATCACTATGCTCCTACAAATGTGTAGAATCCATATCTGTTGTTTGCTTTACAACATCATGTCTGTGGAAGGAGTGTGTGGTATGTGTAGCATGGATTGCATTGCCAATTTTCATGTAACAACTCTCAAAACCTGCCAATCACTTTAGGACCTAATGCATTCGACATGGATAGCAGGATTGTGTTTGGAAATGTTTATTTCCAGTATATTATAATTTTGTTAAACTGGAACCTGCCCTTTCTCATTTGAGTTCCATTCACATTTGTGTATGGTTGGAATTTGGCCAAGACACAATATATCAACTCTGCAATTTTATAACCATCTCATGTATAGCAACATTGTAATCTCTAAAGTTACCAGTCATAGGCCAATCCATTGTCATTGGGCTGGGCAATAGTGTTGGACTTGGATTATTGCTTGTGCATTGGTTATATTCCAAATATGTCCTGGCCAATATCTCTGCTGTTACTTGATATGTCTACATACTATTTTATACTGTGTGGTTTCTACAAATGCATAGAATCTGAATTAATTACCAGAAATGTTACTTTTACAATTAAACTGTGAATAGTAAAATGCATTCACTTGGGTGCATACATTGAATTCAATTACAAATGTCAATGTCAACCCACTGTCTTTATTGCTATATCTTATTCAGTGGCCTTCAAAGCCCTTAGATGTAAAGTCCCAGCCCCATTTGTTGTCTGTAGGCTGTATAATAGCTTTGAAATTTGAATCCACATGTGCATTTACTAGGCTTAAAAGAGGCACCCCTTCTTTATTTTCCAAATCATTTACATCTACTTTCTCCACCATGTGTTGATCGACTTGTATACCAATTTATACTGCTGTGCTCCTAGTATAGGAGAAAACTGCAATAACGGGTTATTGCTAAGGGCAGAGCTGGGCAAATCTGGGGTTATTGCAGAGGTTATTACAGCTTAAAAGCTGGGCATCAACGTGTGGGGAAGACTGCCCAGCCTAAGTTTAAGCACTGATGGTTCCCCACAAAGCTGGGCATTTTCTTCAGGCTGTGCGCCCTTACGCAGTGATCTGATTAGACCAATTACTCGGGCTACAGGAAAGCTAAAAAAATTTGGTCAAGTCCGTTACCTTGTATAAAAATCGCTCTACATTTATCTACACTTACAGCTCGCTAGCTCATCTGTAGCCAAAATGGCACTCTTATTTTTGCAACGAAAAAACGCTGCTTAAAAAACAGGGACACGGAATTGAAAAATCATGCGTTTTATCAATCGGCAACCGATAACAATGAGCTTACCGCCATTCGAACCGCAGCCATTGGTTCTCTTACTTTCCGGATTTTCAGCTTTATTGGTAACGTATTGGTGTTGTAGTTCCTTCTTTCCTTTCTTTCTTATCTCACATAGAAAAACCAGTCCGATAATCATGGAGAACTCTTACGTTCTTTTTCAATCGGTGACCAATAACTACAAGCTTACCGCCATTCGAACCGCAGTCTTCCATTTTCCTATTATCCTGACTTTTAGTTGTATAGGTAAAGCATTGGTGTTGCAGTGTCCTTTTTCCGCGTTTTCTCATCTCGCACAGAAAAACCAGTCCGATAGTCACAGAGAACTGCTACGTTCTTTCTCAATCGGTGACCGATAACCATGCGCTTGCCACCAGTCGAAGCGCTGTCTGCAGTTCACTTACGTTCTTTAGTTACTGACCCATTGGCTAAGGTTTCACACTGCAGTTTCTTTTTCCCTGTCCATTTTATTCTTATCTAAAATAGAAAAACTGTCTGAAATTTAACCGCCTGTTATCTCGGCCATTTATTAATCAAGTTGGGTACTATTTTATACTATTGTGCTCGTACAAACACGTAAAATCTGAATCAAGTGCTAGAATTGTCACATTCACAGTGAAAATGTGAGTGGTAAAACGCATTCGTTCTGGCGCATGTCCCAAATTCGGTTATAAACGTCAATGTCAACACCTAATTTTTATTGCACGAGTGTGTTCAGCAGCCTTCAAAACCCTTATGTTTTTAGTCTCAGCCCGATCCGTTGTCTGTGGGCTGTGCAATAGCATTGGATTCCAAAAACAAATGTGCGTTTCTTATGCTCAAAAAAGGCATGCGATCATCCTTTTCCAAATCTTCATCGCCTGTTTTCTCAGCCGTTTGTGGATCGATGCGTGTACTATTTTATATTGACAGACTCCTACAAACGCATAGAATCTGAATCAATTGCCAGAATTGATACTTTTTACAATGAAAATGTGAGTGGTAAAACGCATTCGTTCTGGCGCATGTCCTGAATTTGGTTATAATAGTTAAAGTCAACCCTTCATTTCTATTGTAGAAACGTGTTCAGCGACCTCGAGAACCCTTATATTTCAAGCCTCAGGCTTACAGGTCGTCTGGGGGCCGTGCAACAACATCGGACTTCAAAAACGCTTGTGTGTTTCCTAGGCATAAAAAAGACAAGCGCTCATCCTTTTTCTGAATCTTTTGCGGCCAATATCTCAGCCGTTTGTTGATTAATGTGTGTACTATCTTATACCATTAGACTCCTACAAACTCGTAGAATCTGAATCAATAGCCAGAATTGGCACTTAGTCGATGGAAATGGGAGCGGTGGAAATGAATTCACTTGGGCGCATGTCTGGAATTCAGCTAAAAAAAAAGTTAATGTCAACCCTCCATTTTTATTGCTTAATCTTGTTCAGCAATCTCAGAAACCCTTAACTTTGAAGTCTCGGCCCAATCCAAGGCTTGTGGGCTGTACAATAACATCGGAATCCAAAAACGCCTATGCGTTTCCTAAGCATAAAAAAGGCATGTGCTTTTTGTATTTTCCGATTCTTTATCGCCCGTTTTCTCGGCTGTTTCTTGATCGATTTAGGAACTATTTTATGTTGCCGTGCTCCCACAAACACATAGAATTTGAATTCACCATCAAACATAGCACTTATTCAATGTATCTGTGAAAGGTAAACCACATTCGCTCGGGTGCATGTCTGAAATTCGACTAAAACATTGACTGTCAACCCCCTGTTTTTATGGCTTAATCGTTTTCAGCGACCTCGAAAACCTTTAACTTTCAAGTCTTGGCCCAATCCGATGCTTGTGGGCTGTGCAATAACATTGGATTTTAAAAACGGATCCTCGTTTCCTATGCTTAAAAAAGGCATGCGCTTTTGTATTTTCCGATTCTTTATCGCCCGTTTTCTTGGCTGTTTTTGATCGACTTGGGTATTGTTTTATATCACCGAGCTCCTACAAATGCGTAGATTCTGAATCAATTGCCATAATTGGCACTTTTACAATGAAAATAGGAGTGGTTGGAATGAATTCGCTTTGGCGCATGTTTGGAATTCGGCTAAAACATTGACTGTCAACCCTTTATTTTTATTGCATAATCGTGTTCAGCGACCTCAAAACCCTTTAGGTTCTTATTCCCAGGTCAATCCGTTGTCTGTGAGCTGCGCAATAGCTTTGGATTTCAAAAACACTTGTGCGTTCTCTATGCTTAAAAAAGGCATGTGCTCATTCTTTTCTGAATCTTTCGCGGCCAATATCTCAGCCGTTTGTTGATCAAGTTGTGTACTATTTTATACTGCCGTGCTCCTACAACTGCGTAGAACCTTACCTAGTTGTCTGTTTTATTGTATCATGACTGTGGAAGGAGTACGTGGCATGCGCGATGCACGTTGCGTTGCCGACTTCCATGTACTAGGTCAAGGAGGCCTCTGATTGCTTCGGGACCTTGCACAAACAACTTGGACAGGCCGATTACCCCTATAAACGTGTTTTCAAAGTATATTATTACGTTGAGCTTGGTCATGCTTTTTTCCATTCGAATTGCATTTGCGCATGCCCAGAATTCGGCTAAGACACAATGTGTCAACCCTTTAATTTTATTTCATAACCGTGCTCAGCGACGTTAAAACCCTTTATATTCCAAGTCGCAATTCAATCCATTGTCTGTGAGCTGCGCAATTGCTTTGGACTTTGAAAAACGCTTGTGCGTTCTCCATGCTTGAAAAAGGTGTGCGCTTATTCTTTTTCCAATTCTTTCGTGGCCAATATCTCTGCCGTTACATAACATTCCTACATACTATTTTATACCGTTAGGCTCCTAAAACTGCGTAGATTCCATTTCCGTTGTCTGTTTTGTACTATCTAGTCTGTGGGATGAGTGCGTGACATGCGTGGTGCGCGTTGCGTCGCTGACTTCCATGTACCAAGCCAAAGAGGCTTCCAATCGCCTCGGGACCTAGTGCAAACGACTCGGGCAGGTTGATTACCCCTAAAAAACATACTTGCAAAGTAGAAGGCGACATTGATTAGAACTGGAAACTCCGAATTCACAAACGTATTACTTCATAAGCATTAGCAAGTTTAATTTTCCAATGCAATAAAAAATAAAAGCCAAGTCAAACTTTAATGTACAACCCACACATTTTATAACGGAAATAGATAAAAAGGGCCTGAAAAAGTCGATTGGCAAAGTCTCAGACCGATCCGTTGTGTATTCATGGAGCTATACATGGATCAGTCTGCCTTTTAAATGCCGTTGTTTTCTATTGGCGCAGGTCATGTGATGGCTTTACGGGACATGCGATAACCGCTCAAAGGGTTAAGCTCTGAAGCCAAATCTAAATCTAAACACATAGTATTTTATATTGCTGGGCTCAAAAAATGAGCGAAACACAGCCGTGCCTTCCATTTACTTCTAGCGCATCTGTGGAAAAAGTGCTGATGGTCTGATTGTGTTTTCTGCGTGTGGCTGTGTGATCAGCTGGTCAGATTAGGGCCAAATTGTATTTGTTCCCCCTTTCCTTGTTTGCGCTTTGCCGCTGTGCTCTTCTCAGCTATTTTCAGCCAAAAGGTAAATTTTCAACGTGCCAGTTTTACGATGGATTCGTGTTCAGGGATGTAGAAAATCCTTGTGTTCCAAGTCTCACGTCATTCTGTTGTCTGTGGGCTGCGCAATAGCTTCGAACTTCAAAAAACGCATTTGTGTTTCCTAGGCTTAAAAAAGGCATGCGCACACTCTTTTCCGATTCTTTCGCGGCCAATATCTCAGTCATTGGTTGATCAACTCGAGAACTATTTTATATTGACAGACTCCTATAAACGCATAGAATCTGAATTCACCGTTAAAAATGGCACTTTTACAATGAAAACGTGAGTGGTAAAACACATTCGTTCTGGCGCATGTCCCGAATTTGGTTATAAAAGTTAATGTCAATCTCCAGTATTTATTAGATAGGCGTGTTCAGCGCCCTCGAAAACCCTTACTTTTTGAGTCTCAAGCCAATTGGTCGTCTGTAGGCTGTGCAATGGCATCGGACTCCAAAAGCGCTTGTGCGTATCCTAAGCATAAAAAAGACAAGCGCTCATGCTTTTCCGAATCTTTCGTGGCCAATATCTCCGCCGTCTGTTGATTGAGTTGGGTACTATTTTATATTACCGTGCTCCTACAAACGCGTAGAATCTATTTCCGTTATTTGTTTTGTGCTATCTTGGTTGTAGAACGAGAACGTGGTATGTACAGTGCGCGTTGCATCGCCGACTTTAATGTACCAACTCTTAGAGACCTCCAATCGCTTCGGGATCCAGCGCAATCGACTCGGACAAGCTAATTACCCCTAGAAAGCATAATAGCAAAGTAGTGGATGACGTTGGTCATGACTGGTAAACCCGAATTCGCAAACGTAGAACTGTACAAGCATATAGAAGCTCGTTTTCTAAACGTGTTAAAAATAAAAACCTTGAACCTA
>JANBRV010000251.1:0-11477 GCA_027577835.1 Coemansia sp. RSA 2705
GCTCGAGGGCGTGGCATTCCACGAGCTGACGCTGATGAAATAATCCTTCTCTTTTCTTTGCCTGCTTTACAATAATATCCCCGTCTATCTAATCTCAATATCCACGTCGATGTCCTGCACGTAGCCCAGCTGCGCGCGCAGTCCGCTGCGCACCTGCGCGATCGCCCGCGCAACGTCGCCGGCCGAGGCGCCGGCGTCAAAGCGCAGGGCCACGCGCACGTGGATGAACGGGCCCGACTTGCGGCACTGCACGCGGCCGTGCCCGCGGACCGCCGTGGCGGTCTGGGCCAGAACCCGGTCCAGCGCCCGCGCCACCTCGTCGCCAGAATGTCCGGGCGGCGGCGCGTCGGTGACCTCGCGCGCAGCATCGGCCATCATCGTCACGCCGCTTCTGGCCAGCATGACGCTGACAGCCAGGCCGCCCACGGCGTCCAGCACCGGGAACCCCATGATGGCGCCGGCAATGGCGCCCACCGACACCAGGCTGGTCAGCGCGTCGCTCCGGTGGTGCCACGCGTTGGCCACCAGCACGTTGGATTTGGTGCGCCGGCCCACCTTCATTGTCGCCTGGAACAGCGCCTCGTTGATCACGATCGAGCCCGCTGCAAACCAGATCGCCCGCGAATCAACCGCCACCGCGCCGTCCGCCACGGCAGGCGCCCCGTGCGCGTGGCCAAACGGCAGCAGCGACTCGCCCGTACTGGCCGCCGCGCCCACCAGGTCCCGCGCCGAGCCCGCCACGTCGGGTGCGCTTGTGGCCGCGCCCAGCACATCCGGCAGAAAATGCATAATCTGCTCGAGCGCATGCGAGCCAATGCCCAGCCCGGCCGCCACCAGGAATGCGCTGACGACCAGCGTGCCCAGCGCCTCGTACCTGCCGTACCCAAACGGATGCGACACGTCGGCCGGCCGCCGCGACTTGCGGAACGTGTACAGCGTCACCAGATCGCCCAGAATGTCGCTGAGCGAGTGCGCTGCGTCGGCCAGCAGCGCCGAGCTGTGGAAATACACGCCTGCCGCGCCCTTGGCCACGCTCATCCCGACGTTGGCCCCCATTCCGATCAGGGTTATCCGCGACCCCGCCTTGTTGTGCTCCATCATGTCCAGCTTGCCCGCCAGCTCGCGGCTGTCGTGCGTATGTGCGTGCGCGCTGAACAGCCCGTGGCTGTGCGAGTGCCCCTCCTCCTGGTGGTGCCGCTGCTTATCGAGCACTGTCGACAGGCTGGAGAAGCTGCTGGCCGCGTCCCGCAGCGCCGCCAGGTCTGCCGTGCTCCACCGCGTCCCGGCCTTGCCCGCCGCAGTGTGCTTGCTGCGCAGCCGCTGGAGCACAGGCCGCCGCTGCACCAGCAGCATGCTACCAATACGATGTGGGTTCATAGAAAGAGTCTGGAACGATAAAGGAGAGACTACTTTTTATTTAGAGAGGAGAAAAGAGGGTGGCTCTCCTGTCAAGAATGGCCTGACTTTATGCTATTGCGGCAAAAAGAGAAAAACGGTCACGGTAAATGCGCTTATTCCCCCTCCCGGAAACTCCGACACGCCTCACTCTCCTACAAAAGCTACATTGGTTATAGCCGCTGCCGTCCACGTCACCCAATAACGGCAGTCCTGCTCCCAAGAAAAAGAGGAAAGCGCTGAACTCTACGCTGGGGAAGAAACAGGCAGATTCATCCGCTTTGGAGGAGCATGCGCGCCCTCGTCCTCGGCAAACACGTCGTCAAACTGCCGTTTCCGCGGCTCTGGCTCGCCATCCGCCACTAGCTCCACCACGCTCTGCTGCGGGCGCGGCAGCTTTGCAGGCTCGGTCGGCCGCGGATGGTTGGAAAAGTACGGGTGTCTGAGCGCATCCTCGGCCGTGATCCGGTCCGCCGGGTTGAACAGCATCATACGGTTCATCAGGTCCAGGGCATCGTCCGACGCACCCGGAAACAGCTCCGAAAACTGCGGACGCGCCGTCCGCTCAAAGCTGAAGCCCATGGGCAGCTTGCTCATCCCGGGCCACTCGTCCTCGGTCGGCGTGCCGCGCGCCTTGAAAATGGTTGTCAGCTGGTCCAGGTCCGAGCTGCCGGCCAGGTAGGGGACGCGCAGCAGAAGCTCAGCAAACACACAGCCCATCGCCCACATGTCCACGGCGCCGTTGTAGTTGGTTGCGCCCAGCAGCAGCTCGGGCGCGCGGTACCAGCGGGTGACGGTCTGTGACGTCATCGCACGCTGCACGTCGCCAAACTCGCGCGCCAGCCCAAAGTCGGCCAGCTTGAGCTGCCCGTCCGACGCGATCAGAAAGTTGTTGGGCTTCAGGTCGCGGTGCAGCAGCCAGCACCGGTGGCAGTGGTCCAGCGCGCGCAGCGCCATCATCAGCCAGCTCTTGATGTCCGCCGGCATAAACACCAGCGAGCGCTCCTTGATCACCGCCTCCAGGTCCATGTCGAGGAACTCGAGCACCAGGTTGAGATTCGACTTGTGCGAGAACACGTCGATCAGCTCGATCACGTTCGGATGCCGGAGCTCGCGCAGCGCTTTGACCTCGCGGATCGCCGACATGTCGAGCCCGCTGCGCGCGTTGCCCAGCTTGATCTTCTTGATTGCCACTTTGCGCGACGTCTTGATGTGCCGCCCCAAGTACACCACCGCGTATGTGCCCTCGCCCAGCTTCTTCTCCTTTTTGTACAGCGACTCGGTCTCCTTGTTGATCTCCTCGCCGAGAATCGGCTTTGACGACAAGTCCATGGTTAAGGTTTTATGTCTAATTAGTGTTGAGAGTCAAGGAAAAGAAGAGTACATGAAATGCACATATTATTGACTGCACTAATGAAAAAAAGAGAGGGGGTTTGAATAGTTATCTGCACCACCTTCACTCCGCGACCTTATGGGAACTAAAAATTCATTCGATTTTGGGCACGCGCACTCGCCGCTTGCCCTTTCGCTTCACGGTTGCTATCGGCACTGCCGCCGAGTCCAGCGTGGACGCTGTGCTCAGCGCCGGGCTGCCGGGCGCTGCCGCCGCCGGCTGCGATGCGTTCGATCGCAGCGACTGCGCCGGCGACTCTGGACGCAGTGCCGCAGCCTGCCCGCGGTCAGCCTCGCTCTCCCGCGACCAGCCGCCGCCCAGACTGCTCGATATCCGCAGCGGCGAAAAGAACGACAGCACCGACTGCCGGCCGCTCTCGGGCTCCTCCCGCCCAACCACCGGCGACGCCGGCAGTGACGTCGGCTGCGCGGGCAACATTGGCGCCGCGTCGTCGGAGCTCTGGCTGGGCGACAGCGCGGTCGTGGCAATGGCCGCCGCCGGAACCACCCGGCTCTGCTCCTGGCGCATCCACTCGGCGACCTGCTGGCTCTGCGCCGCACGGTGCTCGCGCAGCCGGTCTGCGCGCCGCTTCAGATCGCCGACCCGCCCGTGGATCAGCGTCATCCGCCGCTGCAGGTACTGTGCCTGGTTGACGTAGTATGTGAGCGACGCCAGCAGCTCGTCGCTGACGTAGCCGCCCGCCAGCTGCCCGTGCAGGTGCTGCAGCCGGGACACCAGTGCTTGCTGCTGGTCTTCGAGGTCGCCAAGCACCGCGGCTAGTGCCGTCACCGCCGCACCGGGCGCGCTATCCATGATTAGCTAATTCAATAAATTACTCGCGAATCCAACAAAAAAAGAAGCACATGCAAACAAGAAACAGAAGAGAAGAACAGGAAAAGGTCTGGGGAGGCTTCGTCACGACCGCAGCTTGGCAGCCACAGGTGGCAGCACGTCTTCTGCAGCGGTCTCGAGCTTCAGCGTCGCGTCGCCGTCCCCCCGCGTCTCGCCATAGTTTACGATTACAACCTCCTTGCCCTGCTCGCGCGCATGCCTGACCAGCCGGTAGGCGCTGAACGTGGCCAAACTGGTTCCGCACACCAGCAGCGCCGCCGACTCATCCACCATCCGGTACGACCGCGAGCGAACCGCATCCGCCACGTTGCCGCCAAAAAACACCACCGTGGGCATGTAGTGGCCGTGGCAATCGGGGCACTGCGGATACTTGAAGCTCCCGTACTGCAGGTTCGGCGGCAGGTCCACGTCGCCGTCCGGCCGCCGCTGCGGCTCCTCGCCCGAGCGCACCATCTGCCGCCAAAACTCCGCCCACTGGGGGTTCAGCCGCTCCAATCGCCGCTGGAACTCGTCGCGGCTCTCGAGGCTGCCGCACCCCAGACACTGCACCCGCTTGAGCGTGCCATGCAGCTCCAGCACGTTGCGGCTGCCAGCCTGCAAATGCAGTCCGTCGACGTTCTGCGTGATCAGCCCGTGGAGGTACTGGATAGCCTCGAGCTCGGCGAACGCGCGGTGGATCCCGTTGGGCTCGGCACGGAACGCCGGCCGGATCCCAAAGAACGATCGCGCCCAGTACCGCTGCCGGGACGCGTGCTGCGTCACCAGCTCGTGGTGCAGAATCGGCGTGTATTCACCATGCACCCGGTACGTGCCATGGGCCCCGCGGTAGTCCGGAATCCCTGAGGGCACGCTGACGCCCGCGCCGGTCAGCCCCAGTACCCGTCCTTGGTGCCGCCGGAAGAAATCGCACACTGTCTCCAGCAGCGCCGCCGTCACCGGCGTGTGCGCCTTTGGCAGTCCGTACAAATTTTTTATCTTGATCCGAGCTGACGGCGCCATTTTTAGAGGGAGATGAGCGCGAATTCGAACAAACGAAAAATATAAGCAACAGAACAACGCTGTGGCTATTGTGAGGCACACAATAACTTCTAAAAGGCGATATATGCGATTACCTTGGTGCTTGAGTTTGCCTCCCAGATATCAGCAAGCATTCAGCTCAACTTCCCAAGGAAATATTAGGAAGATTCTACTCAAGAACTACTGTCGTAGATAAAGGGGTGCAAAATATGAGAAATAGCCTAGTTGTAGACAATAATATTCTTAAGAATGTAATTAATGTGGGAGGAGCTTCAAGGTTAAAGTTCAAATAACGGTTGGCATGTGTAACTATGGGGAAAAATATGAATCAAACTCAAATTATTTGACATTATCGGCGAATATGACAATTCCAATCAATAAACTCATAGAAACAGACAGGTAAGATATTATTATGAATAAAAATTTTGAAATGTGTAATAAATATCCTAAGCTACTCTGCATATTCTCCAGTATGGCTCGAGTTCCGGAAGGCATTTAATTTCAAACTTTGATTTTAATTTTGAATACATTTGTGATTTGTGTATGTTAGATAGCAAATTTTCTGTCATCTCATGGCTGAGCTCATCAAACACCACCCGGCTTAGATGTTTGCAGCCATCAGCTAGACACATAATGCAGGCAATGGCATTTCTAACTGGCAATGCCCGGTTACATATAACCCAGGTTCTTAGCTGAGATGCCTCTAATGAGTAGTTGGCTCGTACATAATCTATAACTTTCATAACATTATTGAGTGGTATGGTAGTATTGATATCACTAACATTACATGATAAATACTGAAGTGTAGGTGTATGCTGCAACAGAGTAACAATATCAAGAAAAGTCAAATAAACTTTGTCAAAATCGATTGAACAAATGCTGCTAACCTGTGCTTTGTTGTCAAGCATAGATATATATAGATGAGCTAGCTCATGGTCAACAATATTCAAATGTTTAATACGCTGTGAATTTGCCAACAGTTGGGAAAGCACCGGCTTGCTGCTCTGAACTTCATCAGCAGATGTTATCACACCTAATAAAGCCAGGGATTCCAGCTTTTTGGTGACAAGTGTAGAGAACACTTTACATTGACTCAATACATTCATAGAGCTATGTGTAACTGTTAGAGCCAAACAAGCAAGTGCTGTATAGTTTCCTCTAAACAATATGTCATCAGAAAATGGATACTTCATCATGGACCTTAGATACCTTAGAGTAGGAAAAGGCACCACACAGTTATCAATGGGACCTATAGGGCTGAATTTGCTGTCAAATAGGCTCAAGATATTTAGGCTGTGAACATAGGGAAAGGTTACTGGGCAGCCATTTTCTCTGAAAAACAAACGATCCAACTTATTGATATGATAAAAGTTAATTGTGAGTACTCTCAGGCTGGCTGCATTGGCCTGTAACAGTTGAATGGTGTGATTAACTTGATTATCCCAGTGACAGTATATATTAGATAGCTGAGTTGAAAACATGCCAGCACCTGACTGGGGTGGCAAACTAGGCGATTTAATGTGTAATGATGTATTTTCAACATCCTGAAATAGCTCACAAGCCAGCTTGCATAATGGCAACCAAATTGAAACATCACTGTCTTTATAGGTAGTAATAACCAGTTTGACACTGTTCAGTTGAGGGAGCATGTGTTTTACAGCAGCAACCAGTTGCATTATATCAGCAGAATAATTGTTTTTATCAGTAGGCAAGGGAATACGAATATGTATGTCCAATACCACTTTATTAGCATTGACACACTGCCAGCGTTTGGAAATTTCGGTTAGCCATACTGCTGAAGCAGATAGTATTCTAGTGGATAGGCCAGTTATACTAACATGCCGTGCATAGGGTAGATATGGCTGAGAATACTCTGCTGGTGGCAAGTGATTCTTTTCGTTAGTAAGTGGAATTTTAGGAGCATCTTCCAGAGCACCAAAGCAAAGTTTAGAGTACGAGGCATTCAATACAGCGGCTCGCCAGCTGTGGGAAATATGGCTCAAGGGCAGCAAAATCGTTCTTTTGGGCAGGGGCTGTGGAGTGCGTTTTATAAAATAAAGACCATGTATATGGCGAACCACCATGCCTATCAGTGTGCATGGGAGGGTCTGAAATACCCTGGCAGAATCCATTGAGCGAAGAGTTAAAAAATATATACTGTAAATTAGCAATAAAACAAAAAAGACTGAATTTTTTAGCTGCTGCTACAAGAAAAAAATGAGTTTAGAAATATATTCCTTTTACAAGACCATTTTCTTAATTTCAAAGGAGGAGACATTTCTTTTAAAGTAGCCATCCAGTTGATTAGATTAAATGGCCGGCCAGGCTGTAGTTGGCCATGCACCTAAATATATTTCAATAATAACAGTTAGAGGATCGGTGCCACAGCTTATTGAATACACTGGTGTTTAATTGATGATAAATGCGAGTAAATGTACGTTTTTACGTTGTTACATCTACACATGTTCAATAGCAATTTAGAATCTGCGAGTAACCCTGCCAAAGCTATGGATATGTCTGAGAAGGTCAAAGTGAGAAAAATTATACATTGGGTTGTTTTCATTCCGGCCATTAGTTTCTGAAAGCCAGTTATACAGCGATCTTGAGCTTCATTCAATATTTAATGAAAACAACAGGCCGCACTGCTAAAGCCGCACTCTGACTGCACGCTATACGCTTTGTATTTGCACCTATACCTGTCCTTCTTTGCGCTTGCAATAAGCGTTAGAGTTTGTTGCCATAACTATTCTGTAATCTTTGACTTTAACGAATATAACATTTTTCTTCGAATAAGCAATAAACATAATAGTTTTAGTCCGGTTCTACTCTCTAGTTGCCCCCTTGTTCATATTAACAAATAGTCCATGTCTATTTTCCATACAGCTGCTGGCAACGCGCCAGGTAAGCAGCCAAGTTGGACTGTGCCATTTTATCAAACACCAGGCTGGCGGCCTGTGCGTGCAGTGCCGAGGCAAACTCATACTCTATCGAGAAGCTCACCCGTGTGCTGACCATGCATTTGCGAACAAACGGGTTTGTCGGGAGCCCAGTGGAGCTGTTGCTCATAGCCTCGGCAAACTCCCACACAGTGCGCATATGCGTGAATATGCCGCCGTCGGGCACTGCGGTTGCAACAATACGCCATGGCCGCTCCAGCACCACGTTGGACATGTATCGCTCGCGGAATGGCGGATACCCAACTGCCAACTCGGCTTGAAAACTTTGCCGCTCAATCATTGCGGGACTCGCCAGCGCTGGCTCTTCAGAGACTGCTTGCTCTGTGTTTGCGGTGCTGCGAAACACCCTTGAGTCGGTGCACATGGGCACAAACTCGTGGTATCGGTCAACGTCGGCTACCAGATCAAAGACCTGCTCTCGGGCGTATGGAAACACTTGCGACTCATGGAACCTTTGCTTGGTCTGAAAACCGCGCTGGCAGAGCCTGGGTCGCACATTGAATTGAGAGTTGTGTGTTCGCTGCAGCACCCGTAGCGCCAAATTCATAGCTGCAGGCTTGGTTGTGGTGTGCCGGATCGAGCTCGATATAAGGCTATCGTCGCCGAGAAGAAAGTAGTGCGCGCTACCAAAAATATATGAATGCAAAGAGAAGGCTTTTCTCACTACAGCTCGCAGTTCCGATAAAAGATAAAGCCTTGCTCGGATGGTTCGGCTGAGGGAAAGCGAGCCACGGTCTCTAGGTGTGGCTCGATACACCCACACCACGGAGATTGACACTTTCACGGCTTTTTTATATTCGGATCGGAAAATTACTTCACTTTCGAGCCGACTTTCCCTCAAACCCTGGACGCGCCTTGCCGCTCGCGCCCTTCTTTGCCGTCAGCAGCACCTTCTGGATAGACTTTTTGGACTTGCCCTGCTTCTTCATCTTCTTGGCCTCTACGCGCGCCTTGAGGTTAGCCTCGCGCTTGTCCACACGCTCCTTGATCTGCGTCGCCACCTGCTTCTTGCGGTCGGTCCACTCACGGCCGCTCTTCTTCTTTTGCTGCTCCTCGCGGCGAATGGTCTTGCGCAGCAGCTTCGGGTCGTCCTTGACCTTCTCGCCCTTGGCCAGGTCCAAGGCCTTGTTCCACTTGCTCTTCTCTTCGAGCATATCCGCCTTGGCCGCATCTTCCTTCCGCAAATCTGACAGCTCCTTGCGCTTGCCCTCGACCTTGGCCAGCTGTTGTTTGGCCCCCATGCCCTTCTTCTTCTTGATCATGCCCGTTGTCAGCCGTCCAAAGTAGATGTTGTCCTTGGTGGGTCCCGATCCGCCGGCCTCGTCGGTTCCGTTGGCATTCGGCGTCTTGCTGCCAAGCACCTGCTCCCGTCCCGCGCTGCCGGCCTTCTTCGCCTTGGCCTTGGCCTCCTTAGTGCTCTTTCTCCGCTTCATGCGCTTCTCCAGTAGCGCCTCGCGAGACACATCGTCTTCGGGCGCCTTCCGCTTTTGCCGCAGGTTCTGGATCCGCGCTTGCAGCTTCTGGCGCAGCTCGCCAATCGAGCCCGGCACAGCCATCGGCACCACATCTGCCTCCGTCTCCTTCTCGCCGTCCATGTCAATGTCCATTTTTGACATGTTCAGCTGCTCCTGGTTCACGCCGTTCGCAGCCGGGGCCTCCTCGTCCTTCTTATTCTTCTTCTCGCTCTCCTGCTGCTCGAGCTTTTCAGCCTGCAAGTCCGGTACGGTCTTGAGCTTGTCGGGGTTCAGCCGGTCCGCCTTGGCGCTTGCCCGGGCCTTGCGGTCAGCGTCCTTCTGCTTGCTGCTCGTCTCCTTTTTGGTATTTTTCATAAATCGGTTATTGGACGTTTTCTCGCTTTCGTCGGGGAGATATAACTTTGGCGGGATCAGACGGAGCAGCCCGTCGAATATCTGCGCATGCTTTTGCAAGCTTGCTGTGAGGTCCTCTATGCTGGGCTCCATAAAGGCGTTTCCTGCAAAAGTAATAGGTAGGTAAATAGGGAAGAGTAAAGAGGCAAAAGTCACCAACAGCAAGTCCAGAGGGGTAAGGGAGAAGAAGAACAAGCAAAACCCACAGAGAGTCATGTTTGTTGCGCGAAAAGTGAGAATAAAAATTTCGCTGATCGTGGATCCAGTAATCAAAATTTGTCGATCAAACCCGAACGCTGTCGATTCCGCTCGGCTGGTCGCCACCGCCTCCTCCCCAGCCCGCCGCCGGCAGGGCCAGGGAGCTGTGTCATGCTACCCTGTGCGTTTGTACAGACAGTAGGAAATAGAATAACATGGCACGTCTCCTGGTGCAAGCGACCCATACTAGCTGCTGATTATCAAGACTAATAAGAGATTGTATAATTCTAGAAATGCAATCAATATCCAATCCGATTTGTTGGTATTTTCGAGCACATCACAATGGCAGATGACAGAAAACGCGAGGAGTCAGATACCGAGGACAATTCTGCCAGTAAAGCCAGCGCTACTCGGCGCACCGGCAACAAGCTGGTTGACAAGCAGCGCAGCCAAATTGACTACCTGATGAGGAACATTGACAAGCCTATCAAGTTGCCGACAGTTTCTGAGAAGCCGCTGCTCAAGCCGCCGCCAGAGATTGTGCTCAATGTTCGCGGATCCAGTGCTGGCGCCGGCAGCAGCGACTTTAGCATCTACCGCGATCTGCGTCGCAAAGAAAACCTGCGGGTAAAGCTAATGGAGACCGAGGCTGCCAAAGACAGCGCCAACGACGCGTTTACCCAGGAAATCGAATCCCTAAAGCGAAAAGACGAGGAGAAAACCGCCAAAAACCGCGCCAAACGGCAAAAGCGCAAAAGCAAGGCCAAAGGCGCTAAGAAACTAGCTTCGTAAATAATTTATAAGAAAAATCTAAAAGGAAATTATAATGGAGAATTGGAGATTGTCTTTACAAACGGTCCTAATTTTAGGGCACAGGCTGGAGGACCAGAAGCAACTGGCTTTTTTACAGGCACATTTACACGCTGGACACCACTAGCCAGAGTAACCCGGATGACTCCGCGCATTCGACATGTGTGCTGCAGGTGGGTACGTGCTCATACTATGACGGTATGCCATCTGGCTTGGCTGGCTCGTCCCAGCAGGAGCCAACTGCGGGTACGAAGACCGGTGGTGCGCAAACTCCTGGCTGATTGGTGCCGGTGCGACGCGCACGTTGTTTCTTGCCGGCGCCGGAAACGCCCGGAACTTGGAGAAACAGCCCTGCGTCTTGCTAGGGCCCGGAGCAGTTAGGGGGCCAGAGACCTTGCGAGGAGTTGCCGCAGGCACCGACACGGGCGCTGGCTTATCCACAATGTCAATGACGCTGTCGCTGCGCGGACGCTGCGCTGGCTGACTATCCGCAGGCATGCGCTGGCTCAGTGGCTGGTCTTCCACAGCCTCCGAGAGCGAGTTATCACACTCGACCAGCAGCGGGCGCAACGTCAAGTTGGAAAAGTCGGGAGTATCGGCCGGCAGAATACAGTGCCTGGCCAGACGATCTCCTAGCGTGGCCTTGACGTGGCGGCGGAACTTTTCGTACGGGTCCTGCGAGCCGCGGTAGCTGGTGCGACGCGCACGGCCGCGCCCGTTGCATTTTGCGTTCAGATTCTTGATGTTTGGAATCTCGGTTTTCAGCCCTTCAAACGTATGAATGCCAACGTGCTGCATCATGTTGTCGAAGCGGCTAAACAGTTTGTTGCAGCGGCTGACCAAGCAACTGTAGGGCTTTTCGCCAGTGTGCCGGCGCTTGTGGCGGTTCAGATGCTCGATGCGGTCAAACGACTGGCCGCAGCTCCGCCAGTCACACACGTACTTGCGCTCGCAGCTGCTGCCGCCTCTGTCATCTTTCGAGCCCGA
>JANBRV010000252.1:0-11463 GCA_027577835.1 Coemansia sp. RSA 2705
TCGGACTGCATGCGTGAGCTGAAGATCGAGAAGCTCGTGCTGAACATCTCGGTCGGTGAGTCGGGCGATCGTCTTACTCGTGCGCGCAAGGTGCTTGAGGAGCTGAGCGGCCAGTCGCCCATCGACTCGAAGGCGCGCTACACCGTGCGTACCTTTGGTATCCGGCGTAACGAAAAGATTGCCACCCATGTGACCGTGCGTGGCCCCAAGGCCGAGGAGATCCTGGAGCGCGGCCTCAAGGTCAAGGAGTTCGAGCTGCGTGCCCGCAACTTCTCGGCCACCGGCAACTTTGGCTTTGGTATTGATGAGCACATTGACCTGGGCATCAAATACGACCCGAGCATCGGTATCTTTGGTCTGGACTTCTACATTGTCATGGGCCGCCC
Organism: Coemansia sp. RSA 2705; assembly: GCA_027577835.1. Taxonomy (NCBI): domain Eukaryota; kingdom Fungi; phylum Kickxellomycota; class Kickxellomycetes; order Kickxellales; family Kickxellaceae; genus Coemansia; species Coemansia sp. RSA 2705. Next base: position 387 of record JANBRV010000252.1, read on the forward strand.
GGGCTTCCGTATCTCGCGCCGCAAGCACTGCAAGAGCCGCGTGGGCGCGCCCCACCGCATCGGCAAGGAGGAGACGATCGACTGGTACAAGAAGAAGTTCGACGGCATTGTCACCCAGAAGTAAATATGCCTATTTTTTGCTTTTTGCCAATTATAACAAACACCCTCTCACCAAACAGACAGCTCTTTGTTGCCAGCTAGCTCCTTTTTCTGCTAATATTCCTTCCACGCCGTAGAAATTAACCCCGAGGCACGCCTTCCGTTTCCATACTTTACAAAATATAAGCGAATGGGGCTGCACGCTTTGACAAGGCTCGATCATTTCTGCTGCGCAGCTTTGGTATCCACAGTTTATCTGTAACTTGGTTTGTTTTATTTTTATGCACGATACGCTGGTAGACATTTCCGCCGGGCAGGCGCCACGGCTAAAGTCCTTCAGCCTGACGCACTTTCAGTACCAGGACGGCGACCACTTTGGGATGCTCTTGGCGCTCATCAGCTTGGCGCCGATATTCCTAATAGTATCCGAGACAAGCATAATCCTGAGCCGGCGCGAAATGGCTGGTGTCCTACTGCTTCTGGGTCAGCTGCTGAACGAGCTGTTCAACCTAATTATCAAGCTTATTATCCGCGAGCCCCGGCCACACGAGCATTTGGGCGATGGATACGGAATGCCGTCGAGCCATGCCCAGTTCATGGGATTCTTTGTCGTGTACGTCGTCGTGTATCTGGAGACTCGGGTGGTTATGCACCAGGTGCACAGACGCGTGGTGCAGGCGGGCAGTCTGGTGCTGGGCGGGCTGGTGTTGATTTCGCGGGTTTATTTGGGATACCACACAGTGCGGCAGGTGCTGGCAGGCACAATAGTTGGTGCAGGCGCCGGGGCTGTATGGTATGCGCTGGTGGAGAATTGGTTGCGGAGCAGCGGTGCTATAGATTGGGCAGTGAACTCCAGCATGTGTCGGTGGTTGCTAGTACGTGATTCCAGAGATATTCCTAACATTGCACTAGCCGAGTACAATTTGTCGATGAGTGCTAAGCCAAAGGTACTTTAACTATAATAATGATATTTATTCTAAGTTGCACGCATGCAATACAGCTTGTGTGAAGCATAAATGCCTATCCTATGAATTGCTATCAGCTACATGTTAAAGCCTGGGAGTCGGAACAACAATGAAGCAGATGGGGTCAGTAATACCCATCACATTCACACCAGTGACATCGATGACCTTGCCAACATAAGCAGTTAAAGACATGTTCCGGTCAAGTGGCTCACCATCCATTTTCACCTCTGCATTATCAGCTATATTTAGCCAGTTGTGAAGCTCAGGCATGCTAACCCACTCATTGAAAGTGTGGTTTGCTGGAATAGCCAGGTGATCTATTAAACTCATACTATGGTAAGCTAGTAGCTATAATCTCTAAATGTGTGGATGGGGATTAAAATGGGTGGATTGGATGGGTATTGGTTGGGATGGTCTTATTTTGGTTGGAGTGTAGTCAACTCATTTGCCTTTTTATAAGTGGGTTGGCAAGGCAGCCACCATTATCCAGTCTTCGGCAAGTGTGGTTTACAATGACTGGAGGGTTATATTAATTAGCTGATTGGCTGGCTGCCAGTACAGGAAAAGCAAGGCTGCAGTTGATATGGTTGCCACTAGCCATGTATTAGCTATTCCCATGACTGAAATTGGCTGTGACTGCCTTTGCATAATTATATTCCAGCTCTTTGAAATTAATTTTACCAATTTAGCAGCCAGTCAATTGACACATGATTAAAGCAGGGAGATACCCCCAAGTCAGCGAATTTGTTTAAAAGGAATGACTGCCTTTGTCACTTGGACTATTGAAGCAAAAGTAAAAAAGAAGCCACCAGAGGCAGCTTAGGTAGCAAGTGGCACCAATGCTAACAAATTACCAAAGTGTAGATGCTGTACTGTTACCGTTTCTAAATGTATATGGGATTTGTATAACAGATACAAATAAATGTTAGCTATTACTGGGGTTGAGTATATTGTATTTATTAAATGACTTGTAAATACTCCAACAAAATGCAAAGCATACCTGTTAATAAACGTGTAAAAGTGTTTCCAAGATTATTAGGAATCTTTATACTGGATTAAAGTCTGGAGCCATTCATGGCAGCCTCCTTGGCAGCCATAATTTCAGCAAGTGCACCCTTGGCATCTACACTGGAGCTAATCTGAACGGTAATATCGTCAGGCTTGCCAAACATAGTTGCACCACTAATTATGATTGTTCCATCATTTGGTAGTGGTGCGCTTCTATTAATTGCAACACCATTGATTGTCACACTTGCATTTTCTAAATTGCTAATGAACCCTTCTAATCCGGAAAACTTGATCCAATCGTTAAAGATGGCACCAGCTGATATGTTTAGGCTCTCCATTTGTTAAAAGATAATTTGCGGGCTGTTGTTCTTGATAAAAGAATGTGTATGCTCGAAGTTGGTAAAGAAAAGTGTGGTGTGTCTTCTCAGAGGAAACATGCCAGAATAGTTCGTCTTTTATATGTGGGCCTCTCTCTTCTAATTTCCAGCCTTGCATGCTTACAAAAATTTGGAAAACCATTTTTACACGTAGGATCGTTGACTGGGAGTATGGTGGGATATTTCTACTTTGAAAAGGGTGGTTCGATTTCTTTGTAGCAACTGCAATTAAAGCTGGGGGATACGGTGCCAAGGTGGCCGGGGGAAATGCCCAAGTCGGCGAAATTCCTGTTTAAAAGGATGTGACTGCCTTTTTGGCGACCTGTCAGCAGGTCTCGGGCTTGCCGAGCCCTCCCAGTAGACTGGAAAGAATGGTGCCGACTTAGGGCCTAAAGCAGAAGTATCAAAGGAATGACTGGGAGGCTTTGGCGACACGGGTCCGCCTTCCAGAAGACTGGAGGCGAAGCCTCCAACCGAAAGACTGGAGACTACGCCTCCCACCGAGACCCCTCCGACGTCCACCCACTTTCACATGCATCGTCGGTTTCGGCGCCATTCCCTCCATTTTTCTCCAATAAATGCCAAAAAGTAATGCACAAGCCTATCCAGCCATTTCAACACCAATTTTGAACGCACCGACCAGCGCCGAGAGCTGTATCTTTTCTACCGAGCCAACAGACATGTTGTACTCGATCTCGGCCAGCTGCTCAAGCAGATGAACGCGGGTGGCCGGCGGAAAATCGATGGTGTTGACGTACTGGGAGAGCTCGCTAATAATGTCCTGGAGCGCCAGCCCCTTGTCGCGCTTCAGCGCGTTGATGTTTGACAGGGCAACGTGGAACTCATCGTTCAGCATCCAGTCGACCACGCGCTTAATGTCGTCGGGGCTCGGCTGCCCCGTGCACGCGTAAACTTCGTCGGCGCCAATGTGCGCGTACCCGGCATGGCAGGCCTGTAGCACGTTAAGCACCCGACGCATATCACCACCCGACAGCTTGATCAGCGCGTCCTTGCCTTCCTCGGAAATGTTGACGCCCTCGCGCTCAACGATCAGGTCCAGGCGGCCGTTAATGTCCGACAGCTTGAGCGGCGCAAAGCGGAAGCGCGTGCACCGCGACTGCACTGCGGGGATAATCTTGCTGACGTAGTTGCAAATAATGCAGAACCTCACGTTCTTTGTGTACTTTTCAATAACCCGGCGCAGGGCGGCTTGCGCCGGCGTCGTCATCGCATCGGCCTCGTCCAGTATCACCAGCTTTAAGCCGCTGCTAAACACCGTGCGTGTGCTCGCAAACGTCTTGATCTGGTCGCGGATCACGTCGATGCCGCGGTCGTCGGAAGCGTTGAGCTCGAGAACCATGCTAGCCAGGTTCTTTTTGTACAGCTTGCGCGCGATCGCCAGAATGGTCGTGGTTTTGCCGGTTCCGGGCGGCCCGTAGAACAAGAGGTGCGGCAGCTTGCCGTCGTCAATAAAGCGCTGCAGAGTGTCTACAATGTCGCTTTGCGACACCAGCTCGCCCAGCGTCGCTGGGCGGTACTTTTCGACCCACGGCAGGTTGTCATTCAGCGTCTGCGATGTCTCGACCTGCTTGCCCTTGCCGCTCGAGCCTGAGGGCTGCTTCTGGGGCGACGCGTCAATATCCATAGCCTCGGCCATAATCGTCTGAATGAAAGGCTGTAGCAAGTGACTAAACTGGGGGAAATATAAATTTGAGCGAGCAAATGCAAAGAAACTCCGAGCTCTTGTTTACCGCGCCTGGCTGCGCGCGTTTTGCGTGTTTGCTGCTCAATCTGATCAAGCGAAGTAATCAGCCAGGATTTTCTCTCCGAATTTTTTTCCCAGTTCTTGGTCCACTTTTCCCTTCCAGCTAGCTATTTTTCATTCGCATTTCTCTGCACAAATGGCCAAGCACAGCGACTTTGGTGCCGGTGCCGACTCGGACAGCGATGTGGAGTTTGATCTGACTTCGGCGCTTATTCCGCAGGCCCGCAGCACGCCTGCCAAGCCGAGCAAGGCGCAGCCGAAAGCCTCTGCCCGGGCTCCGGCCGCCGACGCAGACCAGGCCGATGGTTCGTCGTCTGAGGATGAGGAGAGCGAAACCGAAATGATCAAGCGCTCGGTACAGGCGCAGAACCGCAAAAAGAAGAAGTCGGGTGGGTTCCAGTCGATGGGCTTGCACCCGCCGCTCTTCCGCGCGGTCCTGAACAAGGGGTTCAAAGTGCCGACGCCGATTCAGCGCAAGACTATTCCGATTATTATGCAGGGCCGGGACGTTGTCGGTATGGCGCGCACAGGTTCGGGTAAAACCGCGGCGTTCCTGATCCCCATGATCCACCGACTCAAGGCGCACTCTGTCAAGGTGGGCGCCCGCGGAATCGTGCTGTCTCCGAGTCGTGAGCTGGCGCTGCAGACGCACAAGGTGACCAAGGAGCTGGTCAAGTTTACAGATCTGCGTGCGGTGCCGATTGTCGGTGGCGACAGTCTGGATGACCAGTTTGGCATTATTGCGTCGAATCCTGATATCATTGTTGCCACGCCCGGACGTCTGCTGCATCTGGTGGTGGAGATGGGGCTGGACCTGTCGACCGTCGAGTACATTGTCTTTGACGAGGCCGATCGGCTGTTTGAGCTGGGATTTGCGGTCCAGCTGCACGAAATCCTGTCTCGGCTGTCGGCAAACCGGCAGACACTGCTGTTTTCGGCGACACTACCCAGCAACCTGGTTGACTTTGCCAAAGCCGGATTGCAGGACCCTGAGCTGATTCGGTTGGATGTCGAGTCCAAGGTCAGCCAGGACCTAGAGATGGCGTTCTTCAACATCAAGCAGGACGAGAAGGACGGCGCGCTAATATATCTGCTGCGCGAGGTAATTGGCGTGCCGGTGAACACGGACAAGACCATTACCAGTCAGCCGTGGCGGAAAACCGGCGAAAAGCCGCCAAAGAAGGACAAAAAGCGGGGCAAAAAGAAGCAGCAGCAGGATGAGGATAGCGACTCGGACGAGGAGATGTCAGGACCGGTGGATACTAAAAACCAGACGATTGTGTTTGTGTCGACCAAGCACCACGTCGAGTATCTGAACGCACTGCTTCTCGAGGCCGGGTTTGCGGTCTCGCACATCTACGGGTCGCTCGATCAGACGGCCCGCAAGATCCAGATTGCGCGGTTTACGACCGGGCGGACGCAGGTTATGGTGGTTACCGATGTGGCGGCGCGTGGCATTGACATTCCCATTTTGGAGAATGTGGTCAACTACGATTTTGTCGATACCAGCAAGGTGTTTGTGCATCGCGTGGGCCGCGTGGCACGTGCAGGCCGGCGCGGCTGGGCATATTCGCTAGTGACTCCTGAGGAGCTGCCATATGTGCTCGATTTGCAGTTGTTTTTGGGCCGGTCGCTGCAGCTCGGCAGCTCGGCGTTCAACGGCCGCACGCCGGCGTATAACCGCGACATTATTATGGGCCAGTTCCCGATTGAGCTGACCGAAAACGACAAGGTGTGGGCGAATCGCGCGGTGGCGGCAAATGTGACGATCGAGGGCATGCGGCGGTCGGCGGTCAACGGCAGCAAGCTGTATAACAAGAGCAAGCAAACTGCGGCGAGCGAGAGCTACAAGCGCGCCAAGGAGATCCAGCTAGCCGAGTCGTTTGCAGAGCCGCATATTCTGCTTTCGGCCCGCATTGACTCCAAGGAGAAGCACCGGATGGAAATGCTGCGTAGCTTGGCGGGGTTCCGGCCCAACGAGACTATCTTTGAGATCGGCAGCCGCGGAATCAAGAACTCGACGGCAGCCAGTCTGATCATGCAGAACTACCGCATGGTGTCGAACCACCATATTGCGAACACCAAGAAGGCGCGAAGCCAGGCAAACGATCCAATGGCGCGGTTTGACGACGGCAGTGGCGACAACGGAGGCGACAAAGAGAGCAAGCAGCTGGAGTCGCTGCTGAACCCGACTGATACCAGCAACTACCGCGACGACGACTTTTATATCCCGTACACCAAGGCGGATTTGAACACCGAAAGGGGCTATGCGATGAACGCGGGCGGTTCGTTTGCCGAGCAGGCGCAGGGTGCGATGGTGTCGGTGCACGGCGACGAGAACGAGTCGCTGCTGGCTCTGCAGCACACGAAGCAGTCGAAGAACGCGATGCGCTGGGATGCCAAGAAGAAGCGGTTTGTGCGCGGCACAGGTGTGGGTTCGGACAACCGCAAGCTGATCCGGACCGAGAACGGCACCGTGCTTCCGGCCTCGTTCAAATCAGGCACGTTTAGGGAGTGGCAGGACAAGAACCGCGTGCAGATACCGCGCGTGGGCGAGCAGGAGTTGGACAACGCAGCGGGCCGGGCGGCAACGGGCAGGTATGTTTCTGGACGGTTCCAGCACACCAAGGTGACCCGGGCCAAGGAGCTGGACCCGCTGTCGCTGGATTACGAGCGGAAGCTGAAGAAGCGGAAGCTGAGGGAGGAGGCGGACCCGGAAAAGTACAAGGGCACGGTGGAGTTTAGCGACTCGGAGACCAAGTCTGGCAAGGGCCGCTCCGGCAAGGGTCAGCACTCTGGCAATGGGCGCGCTGCCAACGGACGTGACAAGGGTGGCAAGAAGGGCGGCAAGAAGAGCCAGCAGCCGGGCAAGGTGCCAGCCAAGAGCGAGCTGCGGTCGCGCGAGCAGATCCGCAAGGGTCGGATGCAGAAGGACCAGCGGCGGGCCAAGACCGGGCGTCCGGCCAAGGGCGGTGGCGGCGGCAACAAGCGCAAATAGATACTTGGGTCTTTATTACCAACTACAAAACACCCAACAGATTGTTTCTTTTTGGAGTCCAACAGGAGATAAAAGTAGATGGAAAAGAGAAAAACTAGAAGAGGAAAAATTAGACGGCACCGCCGGTGCGTTTGGCGAGCTCGTTGCCAATGCACGCGTTGATGAACGCGTGGCGGGTGCGCACGTCCTCGGGCGACAGGCCCAGGTCGCGGGCCAGCTGCTCGCGCACCTGTTTCTTCGACGTGGACATCAGATCGGCGGTAGCAATGATCGAGGCCACATGGCTGGCGATAGCCTCGTCGGTCACGGGCTGATTCGGGAAGTAATCGGGAAGCATGGCTGGCGACGCCGAACGATGCATCGGCATTGGCATCTGCTGGGCGAACCCGGGCATCTGCTGGACGAGCACCTGGCTGGTGCGCGGATCGTACGCCGGCGGCATGCCCACTACGTCGGGCTGCAACGGCGAGCTGCCCGCCGCATAGCTCATCACGTCAAAGGCGTCGCCGCTGTACGCGTGCTGCTGCGGCGGCGAGCCCACGGGCGTCGCCCGACCGGACTGCGGCATGCCCGCGGGCATCATACCGGGGGTGGCCGGATGCATGGGCATTTGGCTGCGGATGGTCAAGTTCGAGTTGGGATTGTAGTTGAGCCCGTCCATGTACACCGATGCCACGTTCGACCCGGCGTAGGGCGCCGACATGCCCGGGAACGCGTTGCTCATGGACTTTGGATAGTTGCCGATTGCCGACCCCGGACGCGCGGCGCTGAGGGCGCCATGCCGCGACCCCACTTCGCTTCCGTACTGCGACGGCGTGCCGGCATCCCACATGAGCTCCTGCTCGTAGTCGGACCACTTGCGCACGGGGATTGTCGACGTGTCGAACTTTTCCTGGTCCACCACGTACATGTGCTTGCGGCCCGACTCGCCGACCACCATGCGCGTGTTGCCCCACGAGAAATCGTCAAAGTGCCAGAACGAGTAGACCGGCAGCACAAAGGTGAAGTACGGGATGGCCAGCAGGTACACAATCATCCAGCCAATGTGCTGCCACTGCCGCTTGAGGATAAAGATCAGCGCCTGCATCCCGTAGATGGCCGCCAGCAGGTACAGCGAGATGTACGAGGTGGTCGAATCGGGGTTGGTCAGCTGGTACACCAGATACGCCAGGTACACCAGCGTGGCCGGCATGATGATGGTCGTGATCAGGTCGATGAACACCACGAACCGCATGGAGAAGCAGCAGAACCCGCACAGCTGTGGCAGGAACACCAGCTCGAACAGGTTGTGCACAGTCGAGTTGATCCAGCGGCGGCGCTGCGACAGCAGCACGCCGAGCTGGTCGGGCGCGTTGGTCATGCACTTCGCTGCGGCCACAAACTTGTTCTTGTAGTACGGGAAGTACTTGAGCACTAGCGTGGTCAGGTACCGGTCCTCGCCCAGGTGCAGCAGGTTCTTTTCGTGCAGTGTGTCGACACGGTTGATCGAATAGTCGTCGATGATTTGGTTCGAGATCAGCAGCGGCTTGGACATCCCGTTGGTTCCCTCGGGCGTGCGCAGCCGGTACATGCAGAAGCAGCCCGGCAGACAAGTGACCGATCCGAACAGCGACTCGAATGCCTTGGTCAGGTGGTGCGAGATAAAGTACTCGTACACCTGCACCATTGTGGCCCACGAACCCTTGGCATTGGCCAGCGTAGTCTCGCCACAGATGCCAATGATCTTGGTGTCGTGGTTCATGGCGCCGACCAGACGCGAGAGCGAGTCGGGGAAAACCACCGTGTCGGCGTCAATCATCAGCACAAACTCGTAAAGCGATGGAATGACCCCGATGACATTCTTGATCTGGTGGTAGATCTCCAGCTCCAGCGGCGTCATCGGCGTGTCGAAGTAGACCTTGTTGAAGAAGCGCATCAGCATGATCTGCGAGTCGCGCTTGCCGCGATTACCCGGCCGCGTGCGCTCCTGCGGCGTGCCGCACTTGACCACGACGATGTAGGGCACAACGTGACCCTTGAACTCGTACAGGCCCGAGTACACCTTGGCCATGTTGTGTTCCTTCGATCCTTCGCCCAGGGCAATGTAGCTTAGGGCCTCAGGCTCCTGGTCGCTACCTACGCCCAGGATGTCCAGCACGATGCGCGGCGTTGGCCGGTCGTTGCCCGAGCCCATGATCATGCCGTCACAGACAATAAACAGCAGCTTGCGCTTGTCGTCGTATTTTGTCTTGGCCATCGAGTCGATCGTGTTCTGCAGCGACTCCTCGCCCTCGGTGTAGCAGGGCACGTTCATCAGCACGAAGCGGTCGCCGGGCTCGGGCTCGCGGCGGCTGCTGAGCTGCAGGGCGGCCAGGAACTTGAAGAAGATGATCGAAACCAGAGCGATTGAACCGGCCAGCAGCAGGTAGTTGGCGGCATAACAGCGTGTGGACTTGCGCTCGTCCACCTTGCCGACGTAGAAGGCACCGCGCAGGCACTGGTAGTGGAGGTTGCGCATGTTGGCGTTCGACGCAAAGTACGCGTTCCACGCCTCGGTGATGTCCTGGCCGCGGTTGTCCTCGAACATGGTGACCACATTGGTATCAAGGAACTGGCGGTTGAAGCTGCTCGAGTTGCTCTGGCCGTCGGGGACTACGACGAAGGGCGCGCCGTTCGAGGCAATGTAGTCGGTCAGATCGAACACCTCGCCGTTGATGATGCAGCGCGCCAGATTGCGCCCGCTGTCGGCGCCCTTTGCCGTGCCGGCGGCCTGCTCGCGCACCAGTCCGGGGTCCAGGGCGATGTGGCCCTTGGCGTAGTTTTGGCGCATCACACGCATCAGCCGGTACTGGTAGTAGTTGTAACCCTGGGCGGTCGGGTTGCGCCACCAGCGCTGGTCGTGGTAGTACGCCTCCGAGTAGTACACGGGCTTGGGCTGCGTGGCCAGACGCGGGTCCATGTTGGCAAACGGGCACACGAACGACAGCTGCAGCGGGAAGACGTCCGACAGGTCGCGGCCCAGGTAGTTGTGGTCGACCAGGTACTTGAACTTGATGTTCATGTGCGTATAGTCCTTGATGTCAAAGACCTCACCGCGGATGGCAATCAGCGCGTCCTTTTCGTTGTTGTGGCCGCCCAGCTCCTGGATTGAGTACACGTTCTGGTGCGGGCACAGAATCAGGCCCAGGCCGCAGATCCAGAAGATCACAAAGGCGCAGCTCCAGAAGATCAGCAGGCACAGGGTCAGCTTCTCGCGCCACGCAATCTGCTCGTCCTTGCGCCGGCGCTTGCCGCACGCGGCGATGGCGCGCGCGGGGACCATCCAAGTCATCAGCCGCACGACAAACAGCCACACGCGGCGCACGCCGGACTGCGAGGGCGCGTCGGCGGTGGACTCGAGGCTGGCGGTCTCGGGGCCGTCGCCCGGCTGGCTGAGCATGTCGGAGAAGCCGGTGAACCCGCCGCCGTTCTCGCTCAAAATGTCTGAGAACCCGTCCTTGTGCAGGTCCTGGTACGCCTCGTCGTCCGAGTAGAACGAGCGCGTGTCGTTGTCGACGCGCTCCTTCAGCGCGCGCGCATACGCGTCCTCGACGTTGAAGCTGACGGCGCCGGGAACCTCGGTCTTCTCGTCGGGGTCGTCGTCTGGGCGTGCGCCGCGCTCGCGCGCCCGCACGGGGTCGTCGAGGCGTCGCCACGTGGCATAGTCCATGAACAGCTTGGACGTGCCCAGCGCCATCGCAGCGTCGTCCAGCGCCAGGGCGTCCTTGAGCGCCAAGCACCGCGACCGGGCGTCGGACACGCGAGCGGCGGCGGGCGCCTGCTCGTCAATGACCGACGCGTAGCGCTCGCAAAAGTCCGCGGGCAGCATTGCGGCAGCATACTCGAC
>JANBRV010000253.1:0-11460 GCA_027577835.1 Coemansia sp. RSA 2705
TTCTGCTGCAGCCTTACTTCTCGAACAATCCCCACCAATTGGAAAGTAGCATTCGGCATCCGAATTGAATTAAACTTGGCGAAAAAGTTGTCTGTTCCCGCGGTGCTTCGCAAACAATGCACCCCTGTCGTTGCTGCTGGGCTCCGAAGCTCACAGACGCTACATACTCACTCGCCACTCGTAGTCTGCACACGCTTGCTGGGTGCGACCGGCCTGGCCGACGTGTCCAAATTAAACTGGAACACGGGAAGCTCGCTGTGGGACTTGTTTCGTGTTTGAATAGCGTGGAACCCCAGGATTGCTACGCTGAGTATGCCAATTATTGTATACACATATTGCCGAGGGTTGGTCACCCGAGACGCATGGCAGTACGAGTCAACGTCAACAATGCTTGCGGGTAGATACAGAACCACCGACGTCGGAATCACCGAGCACACAGTTGCCAGCGTCAGCGCCACAACCCGCGGCCATCGTTTCTTTGGCGATATGTTGTGGATGATCACCAGCTCCAAATATACCACGCAGTAGATGCACAGGTTGACGGGCAGTATCGAGAACACGTTGTTCAGGAATATGACCACTCGACAGCCAAAGTCAGCGTTAATGTCTATAAACGATCCAATGATGCGCACAATGAACCTAAAGCAGTTCATCAGCTACGCGACAATAATTACGCGGACGATTGGGCTGCGCCAGACACGCGGCTGGAGATACGCAACCAGCAGCCCGTAGAAAAACGCCATCAGCGACACCCATGCCGAGACAATAAAGATAACCAGCGTGAATATGTACAGCGAGTGGTCAGACGCAATGGGCAGCGGTCCGATGGATTTGCTGGTGAGATGGCTCATCAATTGCTGCGCGTATGACCGGTTTACACCATTCCCGTCGACTATACGCTTTCTGAGATAATACACAAAAAATAACCAAGAATAATGGATCAGTTTCGGTAAGAGAGGCAAGCACACACGGCCCGTATTTCTTAGACATTGCGCATAGGCGCCGGCCAGCCACTGCATTGGCGTCGGAACTCAAGCGCATAACGCGATCGAGTGCCGTGCGCTGAAATCCACTGTGCATAAACGGCGTATTCCAGATCGAGTACCCAACTCTGCGGCCATGTGCTAAGTAGTTCCCTGAATTCGCTGCAAACTCAGTCCGCATGGCTGCACTAGCGTCCAGAGTTCGAGAGCTGGATCCAAACAATGATTTATTTTACTAGTTCAAAGTGCCGTTCGAGCAAACCGTCGAGACAACCAAAATGCCATTTTCCACGCTAGCAGACTTATCGCTGGTGCTAGCTCCGGCAACATCCGCGTCCTCGTAAGGCACGTCCACCCAGTCCACCAAACCATCGCTCCTCTCCCGCCGCCGGTACTTCTTTGCCACCAAGAAGAAGCGATGCAGCCAGAATGCGATGCCGACGGTATAAAGCACCGTGCAGTGCCGGGCCCGTACAGCTGCCGCCTGTTGGTACCGTTCCTTGATTTGCGTAAGCGCACTAAAAGCCCAGCGCCGGATTCCCCTCTCGACTCTCTGGCGGTGCGCTGGCCGCATCTGCAACTCATAAGTCATATCTGGGTCGTCCGCCACACGCTTTAGCTCGAAGACGTAATAGTAAGGCTTGCTGCTTGGGTGCTCGGTAATGCACACTCCCGGGCAGACTATCACGTCGCTGGCGCCGTTCTCCATCGGAGCCTGGCTGGATACCTCGTATCCGATCATGCGCGCCGGGTGCACAAAGGCCGAGAACATCGTGTGGTACACCTTCTCTAGCGTCTTGGTCGAAAGGCCGGTAACTGTAGTCATCATGCACGTGTTCAGCGAGCCCGCAAGCTGGACGAGTTTGCCGTTGTAGATGCCGATCGACTCGTTGACGGCGTCGACATCCGCTGGGTTGCGCTTGTGCTTTGCGACTACCTTCGCGCAGTAGTCCTCCAGCGCGTCGCGGACCTCCTCGTTCGGAATACCCACCCGGTCGGCCGAAATCGGCGTCAAGTACCCCGCCTGGTACAAAAGCCGGATGGCCGCGGCTGCCGACAGCGGTCTGGTCCCGAGCCCGACAAGGTCTGTCGTCGAGTCCAACCCTTGACCCATGCAAATGCTTGCCAGCATCCTGTGCGCACCTTCGTCGTAGTCGATGGGGTACGCCGGCTGGTCCTGGCTGCCCATGCGCTCGACCATGTCATCGCGCACCCGGTCGACGTTGTCCAGGTCGGCGATGGCGCCCGTGTCCGATTGGCCGGCGCGGCGGTAGTGGTACACCGTCATCAGGCACCGAAGGAGCCGCTGAAACAGCTCCAGCGACTCCACCTGGATCGATTCTATCGTGCGCATCGACCCGGTCTGCACCCAAAACGACCGGCCAGATGCAGTGATGTCGTCCTGTTGAGCTTGGCGGCTTGCCTCGAAAAAACGAACGACGACATACGTGTTGAACACGCAACGCACCTGTCCAATGCGGTACCCGTCAAACCGGCGAATGCACTTAACAAGCAGATCACGCTTGAACTGCTCCGGGTTCGTGCAGTTGTGCCGGTGATCCCAAAGGCTTTCCACGAACGTGCAGACCAGCCCCCAAACGTCCGACGCAGTGAACCCGAACGCGCGCTGAAAGGGGTTTGCCTCGCCCGAACGCTCAATGCCGGAATGGGCCAGGTACGTTTCGACGAGGTTGAGGCCGGAGCCGAGTCCGACATTCCGCATGTCAAAGACACCAACCAAGACGCCCTTATGAAGATAGTTGTTGCCCTACAGATGCCATATGAATACAACACAGCTTGCTTCGCTCAACAACAGCCGCTCGAGTGTTACCAGCACGGAGTCACGACGTTGGCTTACCTTTAGGATGTCGCACAGGAAGTTAGCGTAGACGCGATGGATTGCCCCGCGCGTGGAATCGTCAATATCCGGCCGGTGCAGAGCGTTCATGAACGGAGTGTCATACTCGTCAACCAGCACGACGGACTTTACGCCAAGCAGCTTGCGGAACAGCTCCATCAAGCTGATGATTACTTCACTCAGTCCGTTGACTGCTGGTGGAGCTTCGGATAGTTCAACGCGCCGGATTTTATCCACTAAACCCGACGCCAACCGCTTGTGCTCGTCGACCCTAATGTGGTCGACCTCCACACCAGGAATGGTGGGCACACACCCGCTGGCAATCTGCTTCAATAAAGGTACGTACGGCGATACTGCGCGCAACATAGCTTCTCCCACCGAGTGCAGCGCCTCTCCACGAGACGCCGGATCTTGGGTCTACAAACAAGCCATAGATTAAGTAGCATCGTGCACAGTAGGATCAAACATGCCACACTTTAGACAAGCACACTTACCTTGAAGTCGAACTTGATAACCGGGTATTTTCCAAAGTTCGCTTCGAAAAACGCCCGGTCCGTCTCAAAGAGTGTTGACCCTTCAAAAGCGGCCCGGCGGTCTGCACGCGACAAGTCCTCATCCTGAATACCCAGGAAGCTTGCCAGGGTATTCAAGAAAGTGGACTTGCCGGTGCGGCGCGGATACAGACCAGCAATGACGAGGTTGCCATTGCGGTCCATGACATCTGCAATCGCCGCCGACTTGTCCACCAGCGTCGCGTTGCTGTCAATGAACGAGCTCCAACTTGAGATGCCCAGTTGAATGTGCGTGCCATGAACCCGCGACCGTGGCGAAATTTCCACGCCAGACGGCACGGGTCCATTCTGTTGCGGGGTGCGCTGGCCTTCTGACAACGATCCTGCATGCTGCTCCGCCGGAGCGACACGATTGTCTGCAACAGCGGCAGCTGCTGACGCCGTGGACGGTTGCCCTCCTCCCTGCAGCTCGTTGATTCCCTCGATTAGAGCCTCCTCTGCCTGCGAGGTCGTCATGCCGCCAATAGCTTCCTCCCAATCAACCAAATCAGCCAGCGGCTGGCTAGAGAGGCCTTCGCTAGGCTGCCCGCCTTGCTGGACCCGGCGCGCCTTGTCCACTCTGCTTTCTTTAGGGCCAACAGAAAGACGATTGGTCTTTCGCTTGCGCTGCCCGCCGGCGCTGCCACTGCCGCCCGAGGCCATGAAATGAGAGGTAAAAGCTAAAGTGCGATTTAAACGCTATGGAGAGAAAGTTGAAAAACTTTAAAATGGGCAATTAGCAATGCAATTAAAGAAAAGGAAAGTGTGGCCAGCATCAGCTACAAATGCGTTTCTTGCGACAGCTAACTACTGCGGAAGTTTTGGCTAATCGGCTGATTTTCTTGCCCATCATGGTGATTAGCATGGTTGCTCCCAACAAGCCACTTGTGCAGAGGCTATGGTGGGTCGTTGGCGCACTGGAGGCTTGATCCGCCGCCCATCGGATCCAGCCGTCAGCCGCCAAACCGAGAGAGGCAAGCGTCCGCCGAGCGGGAAATAAAGCGATGGGACGGTGTTCCCCAGCCATAAGAACAACTTTGGAGGGTTGGGAAGAAGGTAAACCATCGCAGGCATGACCGGCAAGGTCGCTCTGGGCAATCGACCTTTCTGCTGCAGCCTTACTTCTCGAACAATCACCATCAACTGTAACGTAACATATAGCATCCGAATTGAATTAAACTTAGTGAAAAGATGCTTGTTCCCGCGGTGCCTCGCAAACAACGCACCCTGCCGCGGCTGCCGGGCTCCGAAGCTCGCAGACACTGTACACTCACTTGCTGCCCGTCTTCTGCGCGCGCTTGCTGGGTGCGACCGGCCTGGCCGACGTGTCCAAATTAAACTCAAACACGGGAAGCTCGCTGCTGGCCTTGCGCTTTGGCGCTTGCGTGGCCGATGCGGCAGCAGTGCCAACCCGAACCGCATCGCAAACGGTGCATTTGTCAGCCGAATCCGGATTCGTGAGCATGCAGGCATCGCACTCCCATTGATCCTGACCCGACGCTGGCGCCTTGGATCCGCTCGGCCGCCACGACGCAGGCACTGCTGGCTTTTTCGACACATCCAGGTCAAATGTGAACACTGGTAGCTGCAATGCCGAGCTTGTCTGTGGCGGCGCTGCCTTTGATCCCGGCTTGGGTGCATCGCACACCGTGCACTTATCGGCCGATGTCGGACTCTTGAGCTGGCACACGTCGCACTCCCACTCGTCGCTGGCCAAGGGCTTGGATACGAGCTGACTTGGCACCGGCGCAGCTATCGTTGCTGCTGAGCCAGAGTTACCAGGCTTGGGCGCATCGCAAACCGTGCACTTGTCGGCAGATGTCGGGCTCATAAGCATGCACACACTGCACTCCCACTCGCTGCTGGCGGAGGGTTTTGCTGCTGGCTGGTCCAGCACAGGCGCAGCCGAACCAGAGTTGCCGGGCTTGGGCGCATCGCAAACAGTACATTTGTCGGCCGACGCTGGGCTCATAAGCATGCACACGCTGCACTCCCACTCGTTGCCGGCTGAGGGTTTCGCTGTCAATTGGTCTGGCGCTGGTGCAGCTGTTGCTACTGCTGTGCTATTGCTACCGGGCTTGGGCGCATCGCATACTGTGCATTTGTCGGCCGATGCCGGACTCTTGAGCATGCACACGTCGCATTCCCACTCTTTGCCAGGCGCCACAGTCTGGACCGGCGCTACCGGCGCACTGGAAATAGGATGGGCCGTCGGCCGGGGCGCATCACAGACAATGCACTTGTTGGCAGTATCCGGGCTCTTGAGTTCGCACACCTCGCACTCCCACTCGCTGCCAGCGCCCAGCGGCTTTGCCGCAACTGCAGGCGCCGTCTGCTGTCCGTCGAGGCTAAACACGAATGTCGGTAGCTCAGACACCGCCAGGCTCGAGACCCGGGACTTGGCTGTGTCGGAGACCTGGGAGCCGCCCGCCGACGGTGGCAGCGTAAACGAAAACTGCGGTCCGGTCTTTGACGACGGGGGCTGAGTCGGCGCTTTTGTCGGCGTCTGAGCGGCGGCAGCTGGCTGGAACAGCGCGGGTGGCGCCGCTGCAGTCGTAGGAGCAGCCGTGGTTGCTGGCGTGCTAATCTGGGCAGTGGTTGGCGGCGGTGGCGTCATGTCCGCAGCCGGGCCCTTGCGCTTGGGCGGTGCAGCTACGGTTGGCTTGGGCGCTGCCTCCTTTGCCGGCGCCAGCCGGGCCTGGATCTCGGGCGGCGCAGCCGACTGGATCGACTCGAGAATCGACTTTGCACTGTTTGCATCTGCGCCCGGCTGCTTGGCCTCGGCGGCCTGCGACAGCCGCGCGCTCAGCGGCACCAGCACGCGCCGGCGCTGGGCGGTCTTTGGCCGCATGCGCACCGAGTACGGGCTGCTGAGCTCGTACGGGTTGATTGCATCCTGCGATTCCAGCGCCGCCTGCGACCGCGTCGGTGGTGCCTCACCGATAATGTCCAGGATCTTCTGCGCCGTGCTGCTGCCGCCGCGATACTCGGCCGCGCTTCTCGCCGGCGACACTGCGCTGGGCGTCGCCACATTGCTGTCGACGGCGGCCGGCGCGCTGCGGGCCGGCGCAAACGCATACGGCGTGCTGTGAGTGCCGTAGCCCGATCCATAGTACAGGCACGTTCTCCGGCGCTGCTGGCGGCCGGTGCCGCGAGCGGCGTTGCGCCGGGCCTCCAGGCCCAGCGAGGTCGCAGTGATCAGCGGTGTAGACAGCCGGCCGCTGGAGGACATTGCCGAGGGCGACAGGCGGACCGTCTCGGCCGACGGCGTGGTACTGCCCGCAAGCGTAGACTGGGTTGTCAGCACCGCCGTGTGGCGCCGGCTAGCCAGCAGTGTGGTACGCTTCAGTGTCGAGCGCTCCGGCACCCGCGCGCGCTTGCCGCCTTCTGTCGATACGTCCTTGGTCACGTCAATGAACGACGAGGGGACAAACGGCCGTGGGACTGGCCGGCTGGCGCTTTTGGCTGGCAGCCGGCGCTGGCCAAAGACTGGCGGCGTCAATGACGGCGATTCGGCGACATTTTGCTGTTGCTGCTTCTTCTTTTGCGTGTCCAGTAGACTACCCAGGAAGGAGCTGCCGCTGAACGGCCACCACCTGCGGGATGACGGCGTCTGAAACGTTTCGGGTCGCTGAGCAGGCGTGACAGGCTCAACAAGCTCAACCTCAACCGGCTCTGCAGGTTCTGTTGGAGATTCAGGCAGCGGCTGCGTATCCTCTTCCTCTTCCTCCTCCTTTTCCTCTGCCTCTGCCTCCGCGTCGGATCCGGCAGAGGCAATCGACGCAAGCTCCTCGGTCACCTGGTCCGAGTCAACACTAGCCGCATCCGAGTCTTCCTCGTCCTCTTCGTACACTACGCTGACGGCGACTTCGTTCTCGAATTCTGGCTCTGACTCTGCCGCAGATTCATCCGTTGACTCGGCAGCCTGCTCCTGCTCTGATTCCTCTTCAGGCTCTGCTGCCTCTGACTCTGACTCTGAGACTTCGGATTCGACGGCCTCCGACTCTGCTGCCTCTGATTCTTCTTCCTCTTCCTCCTCAGACTCAGATACAGCCGCCAAAGTCGGGGGCTCCTCTACCGCGTCGGGCTCCACGATCTCTTCCTCGCTCTCCTCTGCGCTGCTGGACTCCTCGGCGATCGAGATCTCCACAGACTCTTCTCGAGTGCTCGGCACGGCAGCCGACGTTGACGCCGTGCCGCTAGCTGATGCCACTACCTCCTCGGCCTCGTCGATGGGCTCCAAGTCGCGCTGCAG
Organism: Coemansia sp. RSA 2705; assembly: GCA_027577835.1. Classification (NCBI taxonomy): domain Eukaryota; kingdom Fungi; phylum Kickxellomycota; class Kickxellomycetes; order Kickxellales; family Kickxellaceae; genus Coemansia; species Coemansia sp. RSA 2705. The sequence continues at coordinate 7,648 of JANBRV010000253.1, forward strand.
CTCCTCTTCCTCGTCGTCGTCAGCGTCCTCGTTGGGCTCAAAGTCAGTATCCTCCTCGTCCTCCTCAACCGCCTGGTCCTTGCCCTTCGCCGTCGGCGTCTCCTGCGCGCGCGCCTCGGCCATTCTGCGCGCCGTGTCAAACACCGACTCGTACGGCGACTTGTCCAATGGCTGCGACGGCTCCTCGGCTGGCTCCTCAGCCGGCTCCTCAGCCGGCTCCTCAAGTTGCTTCTCCGCAGCCGTGGCCTGCTGGGCTGTGTACAGTTCTTCGCGCAGCGCGGCGGTCTCACGGTCCACCGTGCGCCAGGGCACGCTGAATGCGTCGCGCGACTGGCGGCCGGGGCTACGGCCAAACAGCGGCTTGGACAGCTGCTCGCAGATGCTGATAATGTTGTCGGCAAACGAATATATGCGGCGCGAGCGCGCGCCTCGCCGCGCATACGGCGCCTGCCGCCGCGCTGCCTGCCGCCCAGCCAAGCTATCTCTGTCCTGGTCGGCCGCCATAAAAACCTGCGCAACTGCCAAATCTAGCTAAATGAAAGACCTGAGGTTGCAAAGTATCGACCAAATCAACAAGGCAGGTACCGAAAAAAAAACTTTGCTAAATTCTACAAAAAAAAGAAAAAAGCAGAAACAAAAACTGGGCGCTTGATCGTTATTTTTCGTGGTTGTTTATTGCATGCGCTGTGCTTTCCCTTCTCCTTACTTCATATTCTACTAATTGTGCGAGTAAAATGCAGCTCGCCTTTGTGTCGCCCGGATGCGCAATCTGCTGCCAGGTGCTGTCGGTGTTCGGCATCGTATTCCTCGTCGCGCTGGGGCTGCTGTTTAACGCCGAGGTCGAGGAGCTGACGGGGTCCACCGAAGACCCGGTGAATCCAAAGGAGGTCGGCCACGCATGTTTCCTGGCCGCTGCAATCTACGCCGGCTTCTTCTTCTGCTGCTCGTGCCAGCAGTTTGTCCGCAAAGCAGACGCCCGGCGAGCCCGCCGCCTGTAACACTACTATCCGTACCACGCCCGGACAGGACCCTGGGCACCACTAGCTCTGCAATAAAGATACTTTTTTAGCTCTTGAGAAATGATGAAATGGGAGTGCTAGTTCTTGGCCAGCTTGACGGCCAGCCACACGCAGAACAGCGCCGTGACAAAGCCGCCGCCCACCGCGGCCGGCACCAGGTACTTCTCGGGGACGCCCAGCGGACCCAGCTCCACCTTGGCAGTTATCTGATCCTTGTCCGCGTCCTCCAGACCCACCAGTGCCCGCGGGTTGACCTGCAGCGTGACGCGGTCGCGGCCTTCGCGTGTAGCTAGGTCCACGGCGTCGGCCAGATCGGACGCGCCGGTGATGTGCACAAAGTCGCCCTCGTCGTCGACGTAGGCCAGGCCCGACTCGTCAATGATGCTCTGCGCCTCGCGCACGCCCTCGGACAGCAGCTTCTTGACGCAGGCCATGCGCACAAACTCAATGTCGTCGACCGGCGCCGTGAAGCGGTGCGTTTTGCCCGACGGCGTCTTGAGCTTGAACACAAAGTGGCCCTCGGGCGCCGCGTTGAGCCGCGCCTGCGACTGGTGCATCGAGCCCGAGCCCGCGGCCGACGGCGCGGCCGGCATGCCCGGCTGCCCAAACACCGTCTGGCTGCCGAGGTTCGAGTACGCCTGCGGACCGCCAAAGTGGTACGGCATCGGCATCATCGGCTGCTGGTGCGGCATGTGCTGCTGCTGCTGCTGCTGAGGCGGCATCATTTGCACGCCGTACGCCGCGTACTGCGCGGCGTTGGGGTCGGCGTACTCGTAGCCGTACGCCTCCTGCTCGCCGACGCGTGAGTTGACGGCCGAGTGGATGTCCTCGATCATCGACGCCGACTCGTTCGGAAACACCTCGGACGCCAGGCGTGCAGTGCCGTCAACAAACGACGGCGCGGCGTGGCTGGGCGCGGTCTCGCTGTGCGTTGAGCCCGGGCCGCCCAGCTCGGTGGGCAGGTTGCCGCTGAAGAAACGCGACCACATGGGCCCGCCCATGGCGCCGGCCTCCTCGACGCCGCCGCCCTGGATCGACTTCATCTGCTCCAGCGTCGCGTAGCACAGGCGCAGCACGTCGACCAGGCCCATAATTTCGCCCGCGTCGTCGACCACCGGCAGGTTGAGGTAGTGGCGCTCGTACATGCGCTTGAGCGCGTCGATCAGCGACGTCGACGGCACCACCGTGTCGGGGTGCGGCGTCATCACGCGCACCACGCTGCACGTGTTCGGGTTCAGGCCAGCTGCGATCACGCGCAGCACGATATCCTTGCTGGTGAAGATGCCGGCAATGCTGCCCGTGTCGTCATCGACAACCAGACTGGCCGTGACGCGCGCCGCGCGCATCTGGCGCGCAATCTCCACGACCGGCGTCTTGGGCCCCACCATCACCGGATCCGAGCCGTCCAGCACTGTCGTCATATCTGGGAAGCTCATGCGCTCGCGCAGGGTGCTGACAAACGTCAGCATCTGTGCTGAGTGCCCGCTCCACTCCTTCTCGACGCCCTCGATCGCCGCGTACAGCGCCTTGGACGACTGGTGCGCCCGCTCCATCTTCTCCAGCGCCTCGTACATGCAGCGGATGATGTCCAGCAGCCCCACCACGTCGCCCTCCTCGTTGCACACGGGCAGGTGCCGGAACCCGCGCCCCACCATCGTGTTCAGCGCGTCCGTCGCCGGAGTGTCGCTGGTCACGCACAGCGGCTCACGCGTCGCGATGTCGCGCACATGCGTCGTCCGCGCGTCCAGGCCCTCGGCCACCACGCGGAATGCCACGTCCTTGGCCGTGAAGATGCCCGCCAGGCGCTCGTCGTCATCCACCACCAGCACGCTGTCTGCGCGCTTGGCCGCCATCAGCTGCGCCGCCTCGGTAATCGAGATTCCGTCGCGCACCGTCAGCGCCGGTGCCGGCCGCAGCGAGGCCACCGTGCCCGCCGCCACCGACGGTCCGCGCTTGCGCCCCTGCGCGCCGGCCGGGCTGGCTGGGACGTCGGCCTTCTGCCGGTTCTGGTTCATCTTTTTGTTCAGGTCCGCCTCGGCCCGCTTGCGGATAATCTACGACGGGAAAAGAGTAAATAAAGTTGGTAGTAATTCTCCCCGCCCAAAAGCCGAATGCGCCAGCCGCGAAACTAAAAAAGCGGAGGGTTGGCCGACCCTCGATAGCGCCGCTCCGGATCTCCACGCCCTCGGCCGACGCATATGCGCACACGCGTGCCCCCTACGGAGCGACCGGCGCTGCAGCTCAGCGCGCCTGGGAGCTACCGCTGGCCCCCACTTTCTGCAAACACACCCGCTTACCTCGTCACGGCGGCTCTGCCGCTTCCGCGCCTGCTCGGGCACGTTGTTGCTGTTTGAATTCTGCGTCGAGCTCATCATTGTGCTGGGATCCTGGCCACAAAACAAACAAAAGCGATTAGTTGCACCAATGCAAAAGCGAAAATAAACGAAGGAAGGGGGCTTGGGGGATGGGCTCGACTTTCTTTCTGCGGAGGGTCAGCCGGGCAAACGCACCGCTGGCGAGTGCGTGTGACTCGCTGCTAGAGCTCGGAGATTGAGCCGCTGTCAAGTTCGTCCTCGCCAAATATGCTGGGCGGATGCACCGGTGGCAGCCCGCACGCGCCAGGGCTGGCTGTGCCTGGCTGCTGCAGTATGGCCTTTTCGCTTCGTCGCCGCCGTCGCTTCCTGGCGTACTGCGCCAGCGCATCGCGGATGGTGGGGTTGACCACCAGCGCAATGGCAATCAGCACCGACTGCAGCCCCAGCAGGATCGAGTTGATGTACTCCAGCGGCAGGTA
>JANBRV010000254.1:0-11449 GCA_027577835.1 Coemansia sp. RSA 2705
TGCACATTAAACTACCATTTTAATTAGATCAGAATAGCCGACGTTAGTCATGCGGAAAAGTTAAGCACCGATTGATTGTAATGGAACGGCGAATCTTTAGCCGCAGATCTCCCCAGTTAGTCGCTAGTGCGCAGCGATAAGCTTGAAAATATCCCAACCAGCACCAAACCCGGCGGATTTTCGGCCTGTTTTAATAAAACGGGATGCTGCGGAATTTGGAACCTGTTAAGGCGGGCTCCAGGAATCCAAATGGCATTAGTTGCTTTTCATCGCTTTTCGCACCGATACCGATTATCTTATCCTTTGAAATCTTGCCTTTAAGTAACGTTAAAATGTCTGCCCGCTTCTCTGCTTCCAATGGCAATGCTGCCTATGCCATGCCGCTCGTCACCACGGCCGCGGGATATGGCATTCCGCTCAGCAATGTGGATCCTGGAACCCCGGTGTACGGCCATTTTGCGGGAAATGTATCCTGCTGCATTGCCGATGTCATTACGCCAAACAACGACAAGGCGTGTGCTAGGGCGGTTTGCTCTTACCATGCCAGGTTCGACGATTCGGTTGATGTAGATGCAGGCAGTAATGTCTGTACCTGTACCTGCGGCAGTTCTATGCACGAAGGCATCGTTGTCGGCGCATTCGGCGGGTGCCAGCAGGCGACTGCAACCGGCGACGGCGTTTTGGTAAAGCTGCTTGATGGCAGATCGCTTCCCTGCCCTCCCGATCAGCCGCTGCTGGTTCAGCGTGTGGGTCCTGGGAATAGTGTGACGAATCAGTGGGTCTGCGCTAAAGACCTACAGCCGCTGGACGACGCCGTCGTATGCGGACCATCCTTCCCGGCGCTGGACGATGTTGATGACAGTTCGTGGGAGCTGCGAACAAGCAACCACGTTTTCAGCATGCGAACCGCCGAGCATACCAGGTGCGCCATGGCTTTTGCCCGCATTGTTGGAATCGTAAGCACCGACGGTCATGTCGAGCCGGGACGCTCACGATCAACAATTTTTGTGGGCAGCCAATTCGATGTCGACTTGGTACAGCGGGATGTTAAGCTGCTCAGCGGGAGCAAGGCCAACGTGATTTATTGCGGCGATAGGAAGCATGGTTATGTGTTTCGAATGCGCCTGCCGAAAAACCTTAGTCGCTCGATTGCCTCATTGGAGGGGCAGTCTTCGGGCAGGCGGACCGCGCAGATTACATCATGGCCATCATTTATTCTGGATGAGCGCTGCCCAATCGCTATTGTTCGATCGTTTCTGAGCGGAGCGATGTCTGGAGATGGCTGTGCCCCAAGCCTGCGGTCATCCCGAACCAAGGAAGGCATACTTAGGAGCATTAGCTTTACATGGAGCTACATTTTTGTTCAGTACGGCAAGCATGTGGAAGCCATGAAAGTCAAAATGGAGGCTCTGGTCGGTTTGTACAAACGGTGCGGCCTAACTGACGCGTATCTGGCTGTCGAGAAGCCCAAGGCAGACAGCGAGCTCGACACATATTCGGACGATAAAGGGCTCGGGGGGAAAGGTAAATCTGATCACAAATCTACCCTTTTTATTGTGCGTCTGGCGGGTGGCAATAGCCAGTGGCCATATCTCCTATCGGAGGTATGCTACTGCTATTGTGTGCATAAGCAAATTCGCGGTGAGGCTGTGACAGCCTACATCTCATATTTGCGGGAGGTGGTCGGACTGCGCAGTCATCAAAGTGCTTGGGGGGTCGGAGCGCTTGTTATAGACGAGTTCCTGCACCTCATCGGCGCATGGAGCTTTTTCCCGAAAGCTCCGGAAGTGTGGCCTCGTGATGTTAAACGCTGCAGCGCTAAGCCTACGTATGCTAACCCTCTGCACTGTAAGGTTTTGCCAATAGTTCGCATACCCGTCGTGTCGAACATATCACCGGCTTCCAGGCATTCGCACTCAATATCGAAGAGGTTGGCACTGTGCTACTGAACGGCATCTTTGCAAAGTGCACACTTCCTGCTGGCCGAGCTATCAATGTCAATTATTATGCGAGCAGCGTCGGAATAAAACAGCCATCGAGAGCTAGGCCCAGGAGTGAAGCGAGCGAGCTAATGCATTATAACAATCAGATACAGATAATGAGTTCCATTGCCGTGCTGAAAAGAGTCGTTGCAGAGCCCTACAGCTGGCCAAAGGCAAACAAGCTGCATGCGCTGACGCTTACCACGGAATACATAACCTGGCTTGAAGAGCATAACGGCGAATTCCAAACTATAGTAACTGATCATAAGGGGCGCGAGTGGCCATCGCCAGGCATCCACGCAGAGTTTAATCCTGCCTACAGTAATTCCATGGACGGCTCAAAGCCATGTGCTCTGTGTTCAAAAGTACAGGCCCAGTATGGCACAAAATCATATTTGGCACTGCAGCGTATATTGAAGGAGGCGCCAAACAGCAACACTGAGGTGGCCGTGGCTCTTCCGCAGAAGAGAGCTCGCGATGAATAGTTTACTTTTTTAGTTGGCGAGATCCACTTGATACTCATTAGATAAACTGCATTTGAAGCACCTTCCCAAATTCTGCGTGCTGCGACAGTAAAGTCCAAGTAGTAATAAAAAAAAGTCAATTAGAAGCCAAGAAAGATTCAATTCTTTCCCCGCAATTCTGCTGCGGATAAGTAAACTTGCAATCAAAGCTACTTTGATCAACGCAATTTGATCAGGGCATCACACCACGACCCGACACAACATAGCTGGACTAGTTAGGTGTTATCTGTCGCTTGGCATGAGTGTGTGGACATTTGCGCCAAAACCCTACGCAAATACTAACGCTCTTGTTGCGCGCAGCAACAAGGTCAACCATATGAATGCATCCGATTCGTACCTTGTCTTGCTCTGCACTCATACGTGTACGAAGATTCCATCGATTCGCGCAAGATCTGCAATCCGTGGGAGCCGTGGGGAGTTTGACATCCTGGAGAAGACCAACACAAACCGCAGCACTGGATTTGTGTTTACGCTGCCAGTTCGTTTCTTGGCAATGCACGCCCTTTCTCTCTTTTCCGCAGCTTATTTTCAAAGTGTTATTATTGCCATGACCTCTTTGCTATCTGTCCAGGCGCTGCCCGTCGACGTTTTAAAGGCACTCATGTGCCATGTGGTTGCCAAGCAGCCCCCCTTTTACACCTTTCTTGACATTGAGCGCCGCTACAACCACCTGCGCCAGCTTTTTCCGCTTCTCAGCGTGTGCCGGTCCTGGCGCCATGCCGCCCGCTCGATATTCTACCGAACCGCAATACTAAAGCTTCCCGACGGCGAGGAAGACATATTCGACGGACGCAACGTCATTCATGTGCACCACGTTGTTGCCCACCAGTGCCAGGCAGATTTGCGCGAGATATACTTGCTTGTCGACGTCGTCAACTTTAACCGCGACTGCGACAAAGGCTCGCTGGCAACAGCTGTTCTCAACTGTGGGCGGCTGTCCGCCGTGCGCCGCGTGCAATTGGTGTTTGCCGTAGACCGAGCATCGCCCGATAGCCAGGCAGTGGACCCTCACTTTGACGCGTCGCCTAGTATGACACGTATTCAGGACAATCTTGTGGCATTTGCGGCGAGTCTTCGCGAGACGGCACCCAATCTGCGCAAAGTTGACATTATTGTTACTTCGCTGTACGATGCCACGGGAAGCGAAAAGCAAGTCGCCCGCCGGGTTTTAGCCGGGCTGGATCAGCTAATAATGAACCGTGCGCTGCCATTAGCCGAGCCTGGTCAGCTGCCAGCGGCGGTTACTCCGCCGCCGCCCACTCTGCAAACAATCGTCTTTTCGCAATATCGCGGGTCGGACGCGGACAACGAGCTGCTATGGCGTCACAGCGAGATGCTTGAGCAGCTGCACATATGCCGGACCACCGCCCGCACAGCCGCCAAACTGGTCCTTGACAGCGGCTCGTCGCAGCACACCCACGCCTATCCACGCCTAAAGCACCTGGTCATCCAGCGCTGCGACACTGGAAACGGCCCGCCAACTGTATTCCCGCAAAACAAGTGCCTGTTCCCACAGCTGGAAACCCTCGTATGCAAGGGCCAGTTTCCGTTTGCGCCGCTGCCCGCGCTGACCGGCGGCACATCGCGTATTCGCCATCTAGAGGTACGCCTGGATGCAGCGCTGCTGTCGGCATTTACTCGAAACTGTCCGGACGCCAGCCGCGAGTTCAAATTGCTCTATTTTGCGTCGCTGAGCTGGAATTCCGCCAGCCTTGAAGCCGTCGAGTCGCCATTCGACAAGGTGTGCCATGCAGTGAGAATCTGCCAGCACGCCCAGGCGCTACGCATTCATTTGCGGGAAGGGTTCCCTCTGTTGGGCGCGGTTGAAAGCAACTGGTTTTCAAAACATCTACGGCTCTTGCAGATTCCGGACCCAGCCATAACGACGCCGCAGGCAATCCAGCTGTTCAGCGCGTGCCCGAGCCTGGAAAAGGCCATCATCTCGCTCAAGGGGGTTGCCAGCGACGAGTCAAACGTGCCCGGGTTGAACTATATCCATAGCAAGCAAAAGCAGTGCTCCGACTACCAGTTTAGCGTTCACACACTGAGCATCCAGGGACTGGCCTTTGAAACCTCGATAAAGGCTGGCGAATACATCGCACTGCTGGTCTACATTGTCCACAGCATACGCAAGGTCCGTTTATCGCACTATGGGCTTGTCACGCGCACTCGGACAATCCTCGGCGACATAAGCAGCGCTCGGAACCGCCCGGTTTATCGCGACCGTCCACACCTAGCAGAGACAAACTTCACCATTGACCGCAACATTTAGCCTGTAGTCAGACACCAATAAACCGCCTTGCACGAGCACACGCCTGGTCCCGGACCATGGTTCCAGGACTGCTGTCGTCACTGTGCTGCAAGCAACGGATCGTCAGCGCTCGGTTGGGTGCATAAGCTGATCCCTCGTCTGGTGGATTTTGCGCAGCCAGTCGCCGTGTGCACGGGGGTATAAAAACAGTCTGCAAGCTGCCACTGAAGAAAACGAGCAAATCCAGGTGGTAGCCCTTGCTCACTTCTATCCCCAGTCTGAGTACTCTGTTTTTTCTCACTAGTTTTTTTCCCGCAGCATCCACTCGCTTGACATGACTAAATCGGCAGGTAACGCAGCCAAGACGGCGCCTCTGACCGCAGCTGACCATGCGCTGGTCAAGATCCACGGATCCAAAGCCGGACTCGCTAGCTTTGGAAAAGCCATGCGCGGCGACCATATAGTCGTGGATAAGACACTGGTGTGCAAGGCGTTTTTTGACACCGAACATAAGCTGGTCCGTGTGTGCGCACCGACAGCATTTGGCAAAACGTACAACTTGTCGATTATCAGAAAGTTCTTTGGAGTTTTCACTCGTCACGATATGCCGGCGAGAGGGAGCTATGTGCGCTGGAACGGCGACGATCCAGTCAATAAGCTAGATCCGAAGCTGGCTCGTGCCGAGAAGATGAAACTGTTTAAAGCAACGCTGTTGTACCAGCAGGCGCCTGCGTTTTTTGCTAAGCACTTTAGTCGCCATCCGGTCATCTATATCAGATATGGCGTAAGTTGGCTTTGGTATTACCACGCGATACGCTAGCATATGCTTGGACTGTCTAACAGCCGACTATATTGTACATTGTCTGTAGGAACACTCTGGTTATTCATTGGGTCGTGCGTATTGCGAGCTGACAACGCCGCTATTGAATGCGGCCTATTACTGGATCCACGCATTTGTCTCTGACCAGCTGGATAGCAGCCAGCGCGAGCAGCTCGATAAGCTGACCAAAATGCACGAGGATATTAGTGGCAAATTCCGTGGCAGAGATTCCGAATTGGAAAGTTACGCCGACGCTCCAGGCACGCTGTTTGCCTGCCTGTTCGAGTTTGTCACCAGCGCTTGTCAGAGCCGCTGCATTGTCCTAATTGACGCTTACGACAAGCCGTTCAGGTATGCCAAGGATAAGCCGTGGAGTGACTGTGTGCAGCAAACGTACGCTGCGCTACTGAAGCAAATCCTTGATAGCAGTCTGCTGCTCAAGGCAATGCTTACCTGCAGCTACGCAGCTCCACTCGAGGCAGACAGCGAGAGCATTCTGGATGTGGTTCCAGCCACCTACAGCTGCCGCCAGATCCAGCCGACAGCGGAGCCCGGCAGCGAGTACGCTCTGGGCGCAATGTTTGGGTTTACTCGTCCAGAGGTTGCAGAGCTCATGAAAATGTCTAGTGCGCCAAAACATGCGGATTTCATGCTGAATCGCTACGGCGGATATGATTTTGGCTACAGTGACGCTCACTACAACTGTCAGACCCACGTTCAGTTACTAGGTTATCTGATAAATTCGTGGAACGGCGACACTACCTTGTCTGCAGAATTTAAGCAGGTACCGCAGGTTGACCATAGGGCTCGAAAGTTTGCTTGTGCAAATCGGGCCAACGTGGTGATGCTCGCGTCTTGTCTTGTTAGCGACTTTGACCACGGCGAGTCAAGCTGCTTTATCTGGCCCTCGTTGCAGCTCAAGGATAACCATTGCGCCTCTGCCGCCGACGCGGTACATAACTTTGTGCTGAATCCACTTGTTCACCCTGACACTGTCAGCACCGAGTCGTCAATTGACAGCTATGTGTCGCTGGTGCTGTACCTTGGGTATTTGACTGTTGGTGTCGATAACTCGCTCCGTATCCCCAACAACGGCATGCGCGATCTGTGGGAACAGATTCGGCTGATGGCTACATTTGGCACCTGGGACCAGATCCAGCAGGACATTGCGCAGCACCAGCTGATTGACAGCCTGTTTAGCGGCAAAGCAAGCGTAGTGCGTGATGATTTTGAGTCAGTGCTAATGCAGTTGTTGTCAGATGGCGGCAGTTACTCCGAAACTGCTTGTCTAGAGCTGGTCTGTCGGTACGTAGCCAGTGGACTGACATTGTCAAAGTACACGGTTAGTAAAGACCAGCGCAGTGTTGCGTACGACCGTCATTTTCTGTCGCAGCCGCAGTTTGGCAAAACGTGGGCAATTGAGCTGCTCCCGTTTGGGCGGTACATCCAGCGGCTGGTGCTATTGTTTCGCTTTTCGCTTATTGCACAAGAAGAAGCCATGGCTAGCAGAGCCGGTGCATCCGAACAGCTAGCACTTGATTCGCTGAACAAGATCGTCGAGAACAGCGATGCGCAGCCGTTTGCACATTGCGACGTACGACTGGATCTCGGAGTTGCCTTGGGTAATTGCGAGGTTGTCGTCAAGCAGCGACTGTGGAAGCGCGTCAATGACGACCAGATGGACACGAGCGAGTCCGCTGGAAACCACAAGAATTTGCGTCTTAACGACGGCGAGTCGATTCCCGAGTGGGAACAGCGCCTGCGCGCAATGGATAACCGTGGCTGGCCGGACTCGCTGGGATGGATAACCCAGAGCACCAATCAGGAATAAAGTCAGCGTTTACCAACAACTATTCGTACCGTTATAAACCATTCCACGCTTCCCATTATTTCTTAGCATTGCTGCATGTCGTGACAAGTCTAAATTAAGAGCCGCTTGACAAGACGATTTGCAGCCGCAGTATTTTTGTTTGCCCTTCTTAAATCATACCAACAATGCCTGCCGTTTCCGTTGCCCAGTTGCTTCCCACACCTATACTCAAGGCAATTATTGGATATATTCCAATTGAGCTCCCCACGCCCGCCATTGTTACCGAGCAAATACCGGCACCATGTGGGCCAACGGACTTGCTTCCGCTGCTCCAGGTGTGCCGTTCGTGGCGCCAAATAGCGTGCATGGACTTTTATTCCAAGGCAGCAATTGTGCCAGAAACTTGTGGTATGTGCAAATACAAAGATAAACGAATTGTCCGAATTGAAGACGCCGTAGCAAGCAACAGCAAAAACTGCATCAAGCACGTTTTTATCGAGGTCAATATGGCAAACTTTAACAGCATCGGGGACTCGCACACTCCAAGTTTGGCGTCCATTATTTGCAGCCACGGAATTATTCCGTCGGTCAAAACCGTAACGTGTTTTTTTGCGCCTGAGAAGTCGCTTGAAAACGGCAGATATGATGGTCCGGAGTCAGGAAAAGTTGGCGACAATAGCCGAATGGCTGATAATATGGAACTGTTTTCTGCCGCAATTCGCAACTCCATGCCAAATATCAGTAATGTACGCGTATATAATCGTCTGGTCAACAGCGCGGCCCCTTTGCAAAGAATTATTGCGCAGGTTGTTCTTGGTTCGCTAAACAAATTCGTTAACGATACTCAGCCCTGGAATTTATCACTGCTGGGCAGCTATTTTATTAATCATGCTGCTAGCCATGTTACAGCGTCACTGCAGAGTATCACACTAATGTGCTTTCAGGGCTATAAAGCAGAGGCCATATTGATTCAACGCAACGCTTTAAATTTGGAGCAAATTTATATTGGTGCAGCATCGTCGTCTGCATTAACTGCGCTGGCGTGGAGTCACCACCAACCATCTGAGCCGATTATATACCCTCGTCTGAAACACCTTGTGTTTAAACAGGTCTTTGGCGACCGCAATACTGATGAAGAGCAGCCAAAGACCAACCTGTTTCCTCGGCTTGAGACGTTGATTTACTGCGGTGCGCTTTCATTAATCGTGCCAATGATTCTGCTCGATTGCCGAACTAGCTTGCGTCACCTGGAACTTGAGGTGGATTTAGATTTCCTCGAAACCGTCGATTGTGACGCTGCATTTGCCAGAGACGCGTTTAAAAATATTAGCTACGCATCGCTAAGCTGGCCGATGGGAACTCGCCTTCCCTTGGAGTATGACCGCAACTTACTATTTACCAAATCGGTCGAACTCTGCAGCTCTACACACACTATATGCCTACGCAGAATGAACCTGGAAAACGTCAACCGACTTGTGGCCAACACACGATTTCCACAGACGCTACGCTACCTTGACTTGGGACACACTTTGCTCGACATTGACGAAACGATGGCGATTCTAAACGCATGCCCTCACGTGCTCAAGGCTAACTTGTCACTGACCAGCACGTGGGATAGCTCAGAGCCAGGCTCGCTAATGTGCGCGCATGTAGAGCAATACCAACAAAAGTATTGCAATCCCACGACGGAAGTAAAATATTTAGGCATAAAAAGCTGGCACTTTCGAAGCGGATGCTCGGCGGCGGAGCGCATCGTGCTCTTGGCGGATATTCTTCCCAATGTTTGCCGTGTTTGCTTGTTTCCCACCCGCGACGTAAGTCAGAACACTATAAAGGATATCCATGCTGTTTGTGAGCGGCCTGCATTTGAGAACAACCTTCGACTAGCCGGCGTGCGGTTCTGCATTAGTAACTGCTGGTAGCCACTGTTATAATTCTGGAGTTTTATGTGAGCAATATAACCACAATTGTTGCTGTCACATGTAAAAAAAATGTCCTTGTTATCTGCTTATGTAACAGCACCCTGACGCGCAATTAAATATCATAGAGTAGATTAACCTGCATGTATTCCGGTTCTCTCACCTTTTTTTCAATGCCGTCGGAAATCAAAACAATGAGGCAGCGATTTTCTCTTTATCATCATCCAATTTTTTCCTTTCTTTTTTTCAAACTGATTTCATACAATATCTCAACATGCCCGTTTTCTCCATTGCCCAGTTGCTTCCCGCACACATTATTGACTCGATAATCCAGCATGTCCCCTCGGTGCTTGTCGAGCGCCCCACCATTTGTAAAGAGGCCCAGCTGCCGCGAGGGCTACATATTCTAGTACCGCTATTGCAGGTATGCCGCTCATGGCGGCCAGTCGCATGTGCAGCGTTCTACTCCAACGCAGGGGTGATTTTGCACAGCGCCGATACCTATGGGTTTACAGACAAAGACTTTACTCGGGTTGAAGACGCCATAGCAAACGGCTGCCGGCACTGTATCCGGAGCGTGTTTGTTATGGTCAACGCGGAGAACTTTAACGCAAAGTGGAGCCCGCGCATGTCGAATATGGCGTCCATTATCCGAGAGCTTGGTCTACTTCGGTCGGTCCGGTCGGTCACATACTACTTTACGCTGGGCTACCCGCATATAGACGGCGAATACATTGTCCCTGATTCAGACTTGGTCTACCACGCCGACAACATCACCAACAATATCAACACGTTTGTGGCCGCTGTCCGCGACGCGATGCCGAGGATTCGCAATGTGCGCGCGTATAACTATCGGCCGGTTATCTCGATACCCTCGGTAGAGCAGGTCGCCACCCAGGTCCTCGAATCGGTGACCAAGATTATCGACAGACGGCCGGATCACCTGTCGCTGGCGCATATTGGGTTTACCGATGAGCTGGTGGCCAGTCCGGTGACCGAGTTGCTGCAAAGCATCTTGCTTTCGGACTACCAGGGGCGCGAGCTAGAAACCGTACTAATCCAGCGCAACGCGTCGACGCTCGAAAAGCTTCATATCGAGACGGCGTCGCTTTCGGCGTGTCTCAAGCTGGTGTGGGATTACAGCCAGCCGTCCGAGCTGGTGGTGTTTACGAGTCTAAAGCACATGATAATCAAATGGGCGCATGGCCAGCGCAACCCGAACGAGCGGCATCCGACAGCGACGCCCTTCCCGCGGTTGGAGACATTGGTGTGCCGTGGGTTTTTGCCGTTTATAGCGCCGGCCATTTTGACCGACTTTCAGACGCACCTGCGGCACCTCGACGTCGAGGCGGACCAGCGCCTGCTGGACATTTACAACCAGGACGAGATATTCACCAAAGGGTCGTTCAAAACCCTGGGCTACGTGTCGCTCAGATGGGGCTACTATTTCAACAGCAACACCGGCTACACGTGCACGCCGCTGGCCTACAAATCCGCCGGGCTCAGCGACTGCATGCACACACTATGCCTGCGCGATATGCGGCTGAAGAATATCAGTCTGCTGGTTTCCGAGGTGCAATTCCCACAGACGCTGCGCAACCTCGACATGGCAAACACGATGCTCAGCATTGACGACGCGATGGCTATTCTGATCATGTGTCCGCAGGTGCTCAAGGCGAATTTGTCGCTGACCGATGTTTCGCTGAACCTCGAGGCAGATACGCTGACGACCGAGGAGATTGTCAAGTACCAGGACCGGTACCGCGACAATGCTGCGCGCATAAAGTACTTGGGGCTAAAGAGTTGGAAGTGCAAGAGCGTGCAGGTGGCGGCCGAGTTTGCGCTGCTCCTGGTTGACGTGGTTCCGAGCATCACCCGCGTCTGCATTGCTCCCAATTTGCTGTCCACCCAGGTCAAGCTGCTGGAGGACATCAATGCAGCCCGCAAGCGGTCGGCCTTTGCTAGCCACTTGCGGCTTGACAGCGTGCAGTTTTGCATTGATGATTGCTGGTAAGGAAACTCCCCCCCTGGAGTTTCCCATTGCTTAACCACGGGAGGTTGCCAAACTAGCGCGTATTTGACATATTTGGCTAGCGGCCTAATTGAAGCCGGAATAAAGCGCGCAACGGCAGGCGCAGCCGCT
>JANBRV010000255.1:0-11425 GCA_027577835.1 Coemansia sp. RSA 2705
CCCCCCTCAATTTCTGCGCTCCCCCGCGCTCTCACACTCGCCGTGCCCGGTGATCGGCAGAATCCCGCATGCCCGCCGGCGCTGCAGCCCCGAACCCGGCCTGCCCCCATCCCGGATGCGCGGGGCGGGGCTGCCCGGGGGCTGCCCGCGCCATGCCGGCGGGCTGCCCCCCGGCCGTCGCCAACGTCAGCTACCTGCTTTTACTGGGTGGAACTAAAGTCTTCTATGGAATGATCACGCCCGGCCGGGTCATCGGCTCAAACAGCACCAGAAACCCTGCCAGCCCGGCCCCAAACGCTAGCCAGATAAAGTACTTGTGCCCCGGATGCTGCGCCGCCTTCGACACGTCCGGCAGGCCCTGCACGTTGCAGAACACATGTGCGGCTATCGGGCCCGCGATGCTCCTGGTGCGCACGAACAGCCCCGCCGCAATCCACCCAAACACCGTCGTGTACGCCAGCTGCACCAGCGTGCCCAGGGCCACCGCCGCCAGCGAGCCCTCGCCACGGGCGTACAGCGACCCCGCCCGGTGCACGTGCGCGACGCCAAAGATGACCGGCGATGCAAACACGCACAGCGCTGTCGACAGCCCGGCCGCCGCCCACAGCGGCACCACCGCCGCCCGGAACACCAGCTCCTCGGCGACCGGCCCTACCACGTAGTTGCGCATCCACGTCGGCTGGTTCCACAGTGTCGCCGGCACGCGCCGCACGTCGTCCCACGCAATGCCGCCCTCCAGATGCCCCACCACCAGCGGGCCCAGGAACAGCACGCCCATCAGCACCAGCGACACAATCAGCGACGGCAGCGCCATGTGCACGTCGAGTCCGAGCTGCGCGGCGATACGTGACTTTGCATCCGCCTTGTCGTCCTGCCAGCGCCAGAGCACCGCGCCCGTGGCCACCAGCGACAGCGCCGTCGACAGCGTGACCCCGCGCATCCGCTGCTTGATAATGTGCGGGTGGTCGCGGTCGTGTATGGTCGCCGAAGCTGCCGGGAACAGCGCCATGAATATGTAGATGCTGGCCACAAACAGCACGCCGTGGCCCAGCGACAGCAGCACGGCCAGCGTGCCGGGCTCCATTTCTAACAGCAGTTAACGGGGAAAAAAATACACAGAAAGTTGCTGCTCTCTAGCGCCAGACGATCGTCGCGCGGCCTCAATGCCTCCCCGCCTGCTGGTTTACCCACGCAGTATGGGATGTTGCTTTATTTTGCCTATAAACTTTTTCTCTACTCGGCAAAGCGCCGCGTCCCGCTGGCGTACTGCGGGTCCGCCTCGAGCACGGTGCGGTTGTGCGCAAACATCCGGTTCAGCACGCCCTGTCGCTGCATCACGCCAAGCTCCGTCTGCGCCTCGCTCAGCGCCCCCTCGATCGCCACCGCGTCCGTCAGCCTGCTCGCCGCGTGGAACCGGTCGCGCGTGCGCCGGTAAAAGTACTTGCGGAAGTTGTACGTCTCAAACTGCTGCGCTGCCCGCAGCGAGCTGCGGTACAGGCGAATTACCTCAGCGCGTCCTACGCTCATTTTCTGCTGACTGCTCTCTAATGCGCTTACTAAATACTGGTGCTTGGAGAGAAATTGAGCAGCATAAAAAGAGAAGCATCTGCCGCTGGCTGGGGCGCACCGACACGCCAACGCCGAATCAGCGGATCACCGGCGGTAAAAAAAATAAAAAAATTGTAGCACCTCTAAGTTTCGATCTTAGGACCTCGGGGTTATGAGCCCCGCGCGCTTCCGCTGCGCCAAGGTGCTTTTGTGATAAGACAAGCTGAATTGCTTGCTTGTTGCAACTAAGAATTTAGTTACCTATACAAATCTAAGACATTACTTTGGCACAATGGCTGGGCTTATTTAGCGGCTTACATGCTGGTTATGCAGAATCGGGAGGCAGCGGTGAGAATGTGTACTATTCAGATGTTGTCTATTGTTCTAATGAGTGACTTGCTGTCCTGCCTCATGACGGCGGGCATATCCTCCGATGCTGCAGCGACGCTCGTTAATCACATCCCCCCAAAGCCTATGGCGGAATGGCGGTGGCTGCAGCACTCGAGCGGCATTGCTGCCGTGCTGCAGCTGCCTACAAAAAGTGCGCGCATTGGTAGTAATAATAAAAGGGGGCCGGTGACACGGGCTTACGTCCCTCTCTTCGGGCTTTTCCTTCTTCGCAAAGTATTTGCTTGAATTAGACAAAGGAAAGGAACGTGGCGATTTCCACACCACATCGGACTGCGGGTGATCTGAGGATCGTGAATAAATTAATTTCTAGCGACATGCTGTTCGGAAACATTAATCCCGGTGGTTCAAATCCCCGGTGCAAAGAAACTACGAATCTACAATTGCTTGCTGCGATCGTCTGCCCATTTGCGAACGCGCGAGCAGCACTCTACCTCGATGCTTTCGGGGATTTACTACCTGCGTCCTTCAACGACGGGCTTGTCTAATGCCCGTTCTTTTAAAGATAATATCGTACAGCATGCGCTCTGCAGCTCTAGGTGGGACGCGAGTGACACCCGCAGATGTCTGCTTGTTATTGGCGCTGGATATGAATAATGAAAACATTTGATGCAGCAGCCTTCGCTCGCAAAGCCCACCCAAAGTTGGAGATGAAAGCACTAATCCCTTTCCGACCTTTTTTTTTCTACCACCAAGGCGCCCGTGGCTGGTTTGCTCGTCAAAGCCACAGGCCTGCCGGCATTGCAGATGATCGAAGCTGCTACCATGTTGCGAAAGCAATAAATGAGCCGATATGGTTCCTCAGCCAAAGGGCGTGTCAGGCACGCAACAAAGGACCCCCAGCGCAGAAGCGCGATGAAAATAGGACGAGTAAGGATCCGAGTTAAAAATTCAAGCCAAGCGCGAACGTAATAAACATCTCTCCGAATTATGCGCAACCCGGAGACAATGCCATTTTCTGCATATATAAACCAATGCGACCTTCGTATCTCGAGCTGGCTGCCACAAAAGATATCCCAGCGTCCGTCAAAAACTTCCTTCCACCACTAGCTGCTTTGCCCTGGCCTGCCCTATCGATGAATTCCATGCGTTTGCTATCGCAGGGACTGCCTCCATCGTCGCTTGGCGAACTAAGGGTGCACCCAATATGTTCCAGCTCGTCACTCAGCAGCACGTCCACCCTCACCGACAACAGCGACTTTCAATCCCCGCTGTTTGAGTGGTCGGACAATGTGGCGTCGCCTGTGCCTGACTTTGCTTCCGCGCCAGTCATGCCTTACGAATACACGGTTCCCGCACCGTCCTTTCTTCAGCACAATGCCCTGCTTCCCAACATGGGTGTCGACGTGCAACTCAACGGTCTGACCATTGATGTCGCTTTGCAGAACATGCTCCAGGCCGTTCCTTTCAACACCGGTCTTTCTGGGCTTTGCGTGAATGCATCATACCATGAAGATGCCGGGGTGCCATCGCTGCCATATTACGACGATTCACCAGCAGCCAAGGCCGACCCGTGTCTTTTCGGCAAGCGCCTAGACCGCAGGGGTGGGGTGTTTGTTCCATCCGACCTTTCCATTGCCGCAATCCAGTCATTCCAAGCCGAGGCTGCCAAGGCAGCTTCCAAGTCCACTGGACGCATAGACGTGCGGTCAAGGTCCAAGCTTCACAGACGCGCGCCACTTTCGAGAGTCGACGCAAACAAGAGCAGCTCCCGAAGCTATAGCGAGCACGTCAATACAATTTTGTATGAGTGGCTCAGGGAGCATGAAGATGATCCGTACGCAAGCCCACAAGAGAAGAAACGGCTGATGGGGGAGACTGGCCTGAGCAAAATGCAGCTGAAAAACTGGTTTTGTAACGTTCGGCGGCGGAAGCTCCCCCACACCATTAAGCGCCCAAAGATGCCTGTGAGCGTTCCGAAACGGGGCAGCGTTCGCCGCCATTTGGCCCGCTAGCCATGTGTAGCTGATAGGCCTATATTTTATTCTTTTTAGCATCAGCACGCAATTTACCTGTATTAAATCAGATGTCAGTCGTTGCCGCGTACCAAATGTAATGTGACGCGCTTAATATATTATGTATCGAGCCGGCTGGCTTGTTGCTGAATATTAATTCAACCACAGACCATTGTCTTGGCACCTCGCCACAGCAAAAGCTTACCTCGAGCCTGTTGCTGCATAAACTGCGTGGTCCACATGTGAATGGAGACAGATTTGACGTAGTTGGCGGTACCACCACTGAATATACGCTGCGACGGCAAAATAACTCTGCTTGTATAAATGCGCACTTTGTCCCTTTGCCAATGTCTACGCTGCCTGTTCTGCAAAATCCCCTAGCGCTCTGTACTTTATTCTAACCTAATCGCTTGTCATTGCAATGTGGTTTCTTATTCTTTCAATTGCTGCGCTGGGCGCAATGGGCTTTGACATTTCGTGCAACTCCAACATGGCGGTGTACTGGGGCCAGAATAGCGGCGCTTCAGGCAGCCTCCCGTACCAGAAGCCGTTGGGTGCGTACTGCGACGATGACAATGTAGACATTATACTTTTGTCGTTTCTCTACATCCTCAAGGGCAAGGGCGGATATCCAGTGCTCAACTTTGCCAACATCTGCGACTACACCAAGAACTCGTCGGTTCCGGTCTTTCCCGACACCGAACTGATGCACTGCTCAGATATGGGCGTCGACATCAAGCGCTGCCAGGAAAAAGGAAAAATTGTTTTGCTCTCCATTGGCGGTGCAACGGCGCAGCTCAACTCGGACGCCGAGACCTTCTCCAAGCAGGTCTGGGATCTGTTTATGGAGGGAAATTCGACGTATCGACCGTTTGACGACGCTATTATTGACGGCGTTGATCTCGACTTTGAGCAACAGTCGCAGATGGACATTATTCAATTTGCCAACAACATGAACCAGCTGTTCAAGACGAGCTCACGGAAGTACTACCTGACGGCAGCGCCGCAGTGCCCGTATCCCGATGCCAATCTCGGCAACCTGCTGTCACAGTCACACGTCGATATGGCGTTCATACAGTTCTACAACTCTGGGTGGTGCGACAACTCCAAATACGGCCTGCCGCATTGGCCTGAGGTAAGTACAATGCTTCCGCGGTCAAGTATACATCTTGAAATGTCCGCTAACAGCCCTGTTTGCACGAATGTAGTCAATGAACTACTACATGTGGGACGCCGCATGGCACAACAGCAGCTTTGCCAACTCCGACATTCGCCTTTACGTCGGCTCGACCGCCGGATCTGGCGCCGGCAATCCGTCGTCGTATGTCAGCCCCGACTTTTTTGCCAACGAATTGCAGGGGCTGCAAAAGGACTATCCAGATTCGTTTGGCGGCGCCATGACCTGGGACATGAGCTGGGCATACGGCCAGACGCCAAACTATGCAGCAAGCGCCAAACAGGCGATGATGGCCGGGTCAAAGTGCAGTAGCAGTCGCTAGATATTCATTCGCTTCAATTACAACTTGTGCAGCGAATTGTAGTGCTCGCCCAGGCCGTATGCGTGGCGATGGTATGACAGGTTTATCGGGTCCTTGGCCGCGTACGCGTCCTCGCCTATCCGCAAAACTGGCACCCCCGACTGGTAGACGTGTACAGGCAGCTGCAACGCGTGCGCCAACGCCGTGATCTCCTGCTGGCCGCCCCAGGTCGCCGTGGTCTCAATGTCATCGCAATAACGTTCAAAATCCTCCTCGCTGAACATGTCGCCGCTGTCGTGCACCATGAACGGAATAAAGTCATCGCAATGGCTACGCATGTATTCTGCGGCGCGCTGGCGCATCTGAGCATATGAGGCTGATTGGCCATGGTAGGTGCCAATCTGGTCAGCAAAAGCCGAGTACAGGCAGTGGCCGTCCGGCCTGATCTGCTCAATGCGCATGCCGTGCCCGGCGACCAGCTTCTCGATTGCCTCGGTTTCGACGGCAGCCAGATCAACCATGTCCTCTGCTTCAAGCTCGGCCTCGTCTTGCATCCGCTGGAGCTCCTCAGCTTTGCGCTGCTGGCGCAGCTTTGCCTTGTTTTTCTTGCCGGTGGGCTTCCTTGCCGAGCCAGTAAAGTCATACAGACCGCCTGTAGACACAGCGGTTGGCTCTGTATCGTCGCCATTGCCGGCCGCTGCGAGTGCATCACCAGCGCCCATCTCACCGGCTGGCTCTGACCCGGACGCTTGGGCGCTAGTGCTGCTGAACTGGCTCAATTCGGCCTTGTGCCGCTCTTCGTGCTGCTTTTCCAGCTCGGCAATTTCGGCTGTCGCTTCCTTCTTTTTGCGTTTGTCGCCTTTGGGAACCGCCCGCTTGAGAGTGGTAACTCTGGCTACCAGCTCCTTGTTTTCTCGCCGATGCCGTGCCTGAAGCTCTTCCAGCGTCGTCTCTAAACGTGTGCTCATTCTTGCAAAATATAAAGCTGGAAAGTAAAGAAAAGTCACAGCGGAGCAAAAGAGGGATCAGGAGTGAGAACGATTGCGTTTACATATCAACTCGCGCAGGCCGAACGCGACAACGTTTTTTTTCCTTCTTCAGTTTCATGTTTGATTAGGAGGGCATTGCTGCCGAGCGATTTGAATTTTGGAGAAATCGGTCGCCAGCTTGCGGAACGGAACCACTGAACATGACGAAACAGGACTCGGACCCAGTGCACCGCAGCAACAGCCCCGGCGCTGCTAGCGGAGCAGCAGCAGCAAATGCCCATGTCGCCTCTCAAACGGACGCTAATCGCTCACTTGCTCCGGCAGTGACAGACGGCGCGCTTGACGCGTCTGCTTTGTCAGCAGCCACGAGTGTAGCTGCTGCTGCCCCCACCAGCGGTGCAGAGGAGCTGGTGCCGGGGCTTGGCCTTGACTTTAACGTTGACAGTCTGAACCTGGACAGCATCGGTGGGCTGGCCGGTCTCGACTTTGACGTGGCAAATCTACTGCGGCAGGTTAGCGGCGCGGCGGCAGCGTCGCTATCGGCAGACACGGTCCTTGGAAGCAGTGGTGACATGAGCATGATAACCGGGCCAATTGAGGCGCCAATATCGGCGCCAACCATTCTCACCACAACTGAAGAGTCAAGTTTAGCCGAGCCGAGCAGCCAGACCATGCACCAGCTTGCGTCGGCAGGATTACAGACGGGTGTCAGCACGCCGACGGTGTCGCCAAAGATATCAGCCGCATATTCGACTAATGCAAGCCCGCCAAAGGCCACTGCAACGCTATCTTCGCCGACGACAACCGAATCATCCCTAGCTACATCGGTCACTGCCAGACCAATGGGGCAAAATTCGCCTCCACGACCCGGCGCTGCTCGCCCATCTGGCCAAGCACAATCTCAAACGCGACCCGCACGGCCACCTGCAACTCCTAACGCAACACCAGCCCGCCCACGCCAAATGCGACCTACTGGCGCGCCTGTGCAGGGCCGGCCGTTGGGTGCAGCTACCGCTGCTCCGGGCGCTGCCCGTCCAGGCAGCGCACGTCCGGTTCAGCCAGGCGTCAGGCCGCGTCCAATGGCCAGCGGAAGCTCCGCCGCAGCCAGACCCGGAATGCGACCCTTGGTTCGCCCACGGCCACCCATGCGACCAGCAACCCCGGGAGCCCCGCCTGTGGTCAGATCTCCTACGGGGGTCCGACCAGCGGTGCGTCCAGGAGTCCGGCCGCAAGCTCGGCCACCGGGGCCGACAAGGTCACCAACTACGCCTGCTCGTCCCGCAGCATCCGGAGATAAAGTACCAGCACCGGCTCCTGTCGCCCGCTCAAAGCAACAGACCGCTCCAGCAGCACCTAGTGCTCCTGCGTCTGTGCCGCTGTCGGCTAGCAGCATGCACGAACCGGCCACGGCCGAGCCGAAGCCCGATACGACTGAGCCGACAATTGCAGTGGCCGAGTCGGTCCCAGACAGTGCAATGCCACCGGCGCTACCCAGCAGCACGGCAGAAACAAACGAATCGACTGAGCCCGAATCCGAAGAGCAGTTTCTGACCGAATCAGTCATTGTAACTTGCCCAGCGCAGATAGCGCCGCCGCGGGGCTTTGACGCGTTGTACGGAGTTGAAGGTACATTCCGCTCGTTATGCCACGGCGTGGCGCCGACAAACGCAGAGTGGTCGTCGCTGAATATTGTGGCCGTCGCCTGGCCGCAGCTGGAAGCGGCCGCCACAGGGCCACGGCGGCTGGCGCAACGTGATATTTCGGATGTTTCAAGTATGACGGTAGCCGACAGCGTGCGGTCGATCGAGGAGCAACGGCCGCCGTCGGCAGCAATCCACCTATACCGACTTCACGCGGAGCCGCCGCCGGCGTGGGGCACGGACGCGAAGCGGATGGCGATCCAACCGTCACTGTTGCCGCTGTGCGACCTGAGGATGCGGCAGCAATGGGATGAGCAGGTGTCGCGGGCCAACATGGACCGGCTGTCTGACACGTTTACAGTAGCGGCGCCGGACCGGGCAAGGAGCGACATAGCTGATTGGCCAAGCAGCGCGATCCGCGTGTCGCCACTATCAGGCTGGCACGGCGGCACCAGCCAGGCGGGGATGGGTGAGCGCATGCGCGTAGCGTCGGCGCCACGGTGCGTGTGGAGCGCCGACTGCCGCCTGCTGGCGACAAGCGACCGTGCTGGGCGTTTTGAAATCTTCCGCGTGGGCGCCGAGCTGAACTCTTGGCATTCGGTATACCACATCGATTTTGACTACCCGGTTGTGGCGTGTCTGTGGCTAGCCAGCACACGCAAGTACGGCATTAGTCGTGCTACCGGAGATGCGGCGCTCACGCAGTTTGCGTCGCTGTCGACACACCAAGTCTCAAACACTGCCGCCGGCGACACTGCTGATGCGACCGGCTGGGACGTGGACCCTAGCATCCACGTGCGGCGTCTGCCGTTCTTTGGGCCGCGCAATACGCAGGGCGAGCACGCGCTTGTGGTGGTGACCGCCGACGGCCAGCTAGTGCTGGTGTATCAGCGCGACGAGCGGTGGTCGCGCGTGGTAGCGCCATTGCAGCCAAGCCGGGTACCAGGCAGCT
This sequence comes from Coemansia sp. RSA 2705, assembly GCA_027577835.1. NCBI lineage: Eukaryota > Fungi > Kickxellomycota > Kickxellomycetes > Kickxellales > Kickxellaceae > Coemansia > Coemansia sp. RSA 2705. The sequence continues at coordinate 8,971 of JANBRV010000255.1, forward strand.
CAGGCAGCACCAGCGATACCGCCGAGGCAGATGCGGTGTCGAGCGGGTCAGACAGCCCATGGCGTAACATCCCACAGGGCAACATCACCCACGCGGACATGATGCTAGTGTCCAAAAAGTGGATCTACTTGGCCGCGCACCGCGCGGGCGCCGCGCCAGTAGAGTACCCGCATGAGCCAGGCGCGATTCCGGACGCGCTAAAACACAACGGCGGCATTGTGGCGCCGACAGTGGAGGTATACCGCATCCAGGTTGAGTTTGAATCGGACTACAACCCACGTTTGTTTGCAGCGCCGCTGGTTGTGCAGCCAATCACGCTACCGCAGGAGCTGGCCATGCCCGACAAGAGCGAGTCGGGCGTAACTCACGTCAAGTTAATCACCGCACTGAACCCTGAAGTACGGCCCGTAGCCGAGAACGTGCTGGGCGAGAAGCATCATTTTCCGCTGCTATTTGTGTCGCGCGGGAGCCTGGGCGCCGCTACGGACTCCAAACCTGCAAGCGCGACGACGTTTATGCAGGTGTGGCGGCTGGAAGGCGCGCCGCATGCGCAGCGGCCGGTGCTGGATCTGTTGCGGCGGCCGCGGCCGTTGCGCCTAACGCATGCATGGTCCGAGAAGCGGCAGGGACTACTGCTGGCGGTAATCGCCAATCGCGCCGAGCGTCAGCAGCTGCGGTATCTGTTTGCAAAGCCCGGCGACAAAGACTATCGCGCGCTGATGCTGACGTGGGCCGACGGTTGCGTCGAGATGCTGCGCAACTATCAGGACGGCGCCGACGCAGACCGCTTTGACGCGTGCGTGGCTCCGGTGCGCGCGGCGACTGAATGGGTTGTGGGCAGCGTGCTGAGCCCGCACTACACTGCGTATCTGCAGCTGGCGGTGCGGCCGCGCGCAGTGGAGCTAGGTGCGACTGCATGTGCGTGGAACCAGGGCCACGCGCGATTCCGGCTGGGCTGGGCGCCCGGCGCGATGGGCGCGCACGTGCAGGCGTACTGCGGCGACCTGCTAGCGGTGCGCGTGCTCAACAAGGAAGATCCGACAGATCTGGTTGCGGTCCTGGCCAACATGGCTGCGCACGAGGAGAACCAGCCGATGCCGGTGCGTGACGCCGGCGACGCGGTGCTGGCCATTCCAACATCACGCACCTTGGCACAGGCTCTGTTCCGTGCGTGCACGCGGTTGGCCGGCGCACTACGTGTGGACGGGCTGGATCTGGACCCGCTGTCAGCAGCTACGCCGTACGTGCGCCGACTGCTGGGCGCAGCCATGCAAACTCACGCGCTGGCGCAGCACGGTATCCAGGCTGCATCGCTGGGGCTGCTGCTGCACATTGCATCAGTCGTCGAGGCGCGCGTAGCCATGGTGCACCGCCACATCTTGCAATCTGTCGGCCATGGTGCTTTCGACGCAGCGCAGTTCTCTGAGGAATGGCGCCGCACATTCCCGTCGACGGCCGCGCTGGTGCTGTGGTGTGTGGATCTGCTCGCGGCTCTGGCTCGTGATACGTACTTGTATTTGAATGTGCGCGCAGCTGATCGCAACGGCCGTATGCGTCCGCTGAGCGAGTTGGATGCCGCGGGCGAGGCGGCTGCTGCGCGCGAGGCTGCCTGTCTGCAGGCGTTCCGCGGCGAGGGCACGGCACTGGGCAGCACCAGTCTGCTGCCGGGCCGCATTCCGAGTCGGCTGGCACTGCTGTTCCACCGTCCGACACTGGATGCTCTGCGAAACATGACTACGTTTGTCGCTCAGCTCGAGATGGACCTGCTGCGCCGTATCCAGGTCCTCAACAGTCTGCCGCCTAATGCGGCCGCGATACCCGAGTATGCGGCCATGGCGCAAGCGCGCGATATGGTTGTATCGACAGCCCAGCAGCTGGCACATGCGCTGGAACATCTTCCCGTCAGTCTACCACGCCTCAAGGACTTTTTGGCCGAGGTCCACGATCTGTACGCTGGCGACTCCGAGTGCACGTCGCTTAGTGCGCAGACCCTGCTGGTTGCGTCGTCAACAATCGCTGGTCCGTTCCGCAAGTACCTGCCGCAGGTTGCGCGCAGCTTTGCGCGCTTTGTGCTGGAGCCCGATGTGGCTACACCGGCAGGCGGGCGGCCTGCGCTGCCCAACGCGCTAGTTCTGCACGACACGCGCTGGCTGGGCGTTGTGGCATGTCGTGCCGGCCTACCAGGCCTGCCTGACGGCACCACGGTCTTTGAGACGCCATGGCGCGTGCGTATGCCCGTTGTGGTCACCGACCCCCGCCTGCGTGACGCCGACGAAGACTCGCTTGTGCCGGCTGCCGAGCTGGCAAAGTGGGAGCGCGAAAAGAGCGAGTTTGAGCGTGCGCTTGATGAGGACAATGTGCTGTTTGACATTGATGACCCCGGCTTTATCTTCTTTGACACATCCGGTCCCACACTGCCCCCCACGGACGGCGCCCTGCAATCCCTGCCGTATGG
>JANBRV010000256.1:0-11416 GCA_027577835.1 Coemansia sp. RSA 2705
ACTCAAAAACCCCTCAAAAACCCCACTCTCAAAAACCCCCTCTCTCAAAACCCCCCTCTCAAAAACCCCCTCTCAAAAACCCCTCTCAAAAACCCCCTCTCAAAAACCCCCTCAAAAACCCTCTCCAAAAACCCCTCTCTCAAAAACCCCTCTCTCTAAACCCCCAAAAACCCCCCTCTCTCAAAAACCCCCTCTCAAAAACCCCTCTCTAAAACCCCCTCTCTAAACCCCCTCTCTCAAAAACCCCAAAAACCCCCTCTCTAAAAAACCCCCTCTCAAAAACCTACCTCCCTTTCAAAAAACCCCTCCTCAAAAACCCCCTCTCAAAAACCTCTCTCAAAAACCCCTCAAAAAACCCCTCTATACTCAAGTGTACCATATCCTTAACAACTTTGGTTCACCAGTACTTAAAGTACCAGTCAAAACTTTGGTTAACCAACTGTCTAAAGTAAATCAGCCATTTAAATGCGTTTCCAGCCATGTGCACAGCTGTGGAAGGTCTATCTTTGCTAGTATTAGCTACTTTGTACCTGAGCAAGTACAACTTTCAACCGCTCTCAGCCTACAGCCAAGCTATGCACACATGGATAGCATGGGTAGATTCTCCTAAACTGTAGGAGCATGCCCATATAAAATAGTATGTATTTGTCACACCAAACAGCCAAGCTATTAGCTGTCAAAGTTGAACAGTTTGCTTACCATCAACCAGTAACCAAATCAAGACATATTGCATATCATTAGTGTTCTTACTACCAGAACTATCTGCCTGGGTAATTTGTTTAGTCATCCAGGCACTCCAAGTAGGTAGATTGGCAATGTGAATTGACATGGCAAATTGGCGAATTGACATGGACCTGACCTCAACCGATTTTAATGTTCTGCACATTGTTGGATAGCCACTGCTAAGGGGAGTCCAATGGTATACTTTGCATTGATATCTACTATGTACAGTTTGTAGAACGATGGCGTCAAAGTTTTATAGTAAAAATTTTTCACTTGATCACTAGCCTGATTTTTGGTAATCTATTAACTTTGCGACGGCAATATCTCCGCCCACAAGACAGCTACAAAGAAATGGTTTGTGCAGGGGTGACCAGCTCACTCTGACCTACCTGTCAATATAAATTTCATAGCCAGTGGTTAGGGTGGGATGAGGGCCAGATTAATGCCCTGATCAAGGCCAATTAGACCACTAGAGGCTACCTGTTGATATAAACCACCCACTGGTACATTGTCCCAATGATAATCTTTCTACTAATGTTATACAGATGACTAGAGGATGCTTATTGTTGGTGACTATGTTTGGACAAGTGTTGAAGTCTTGGCTCTAGGATTATTAGGCATTAAGCTCTGAATATACATGAGGCATTAATAGGTAGTGGGTACTGATGAGCATTAAGCACTGGTAGGTATTAAGCACTATCAATTAATAAGCACTGGTGGTCATTAAGCACTATTAATCAATAAGCACTCACTGGTATTATGCACTGATCAGCAGTGGGTACCATCAAGCATTAACTACTGACCAGCATGAGGCATTATTAAGCTGTGAGTACTGCTCACCATCATTATCATCAGCAGCAGCAAGTGCTGTTAAGCAACCAGTACTGATCATCATTAAGCATTTATCACTATTAAGCATCAAGTACTGGTCAGCATTAAGCACTGTTAAGCATGGGGTACTGGTAAGCATCAAGCACTGAACATACATTTGGCTGCTGTTAAGCATTAACCACTGATCAGCATCAAGCACTGTTAAGCATTGGATACTGCTAAGCACTGGGCACTATACAGCTTCAAGGACTGAACAGCATTAAGCCTTGGGCACTCTACATCATCAAGCACTGATAAGCATTAGGCAGTGGGTACTGATTACCATTAAGCACTGTTAAGCATCAAGCACTGAACAGCATCAAGTACTGAACAGCATTAAGCACTGGGTACTGATGAGCATCAAGTCAAGCAGTAAGCACCACTAAGCATTAAGCTCTGATCAGCAGTGGAAACTATCAGGCATTAAGCACTGTTAAGCATCAAGCACTGCTAAGCACTATTCACTCTTTAGCATCAAGCACTATTAAGCATTATTAAGCACTGTTAAGCATTGGGTACTGATGAGCATTAAGCACTGTTAAGCATCAAGCACTGTTCAGTGTTAAGCATTGATAAGCATTAGCTACTCTACAGCATCAGGCACTGTTAAGGGTTAGGCACTATTATGTATTGGTAACTCTACAGCATCAAGCACCATCAAGCTTTAAGCACTGGTCAGCATTGGTTGGTCTCAAGCATTAATCTCTGATTAGTATTGGGTACTATCATGTATTAAGCACTTGACAGCAGTGGGTACTGACAAGCATTATGCACTCTCAAGCATCAAGCACTGGCAACCAGTAGCTACAGATAAGCTCAGTGATCTACTTTACCTTTAGAACTTTTAGAATATAAGCAGTGATTACATTCCTTGGCTGCAGCATAGCTTGACTGCACATTGATCAACAGTTTACTAAGTAACCATCTACACCCAGTTGTTAATCAAGGATTAAATGGCTGTAATCAGATTCTCCATAGCCACTTGTATAGTTAACAATACTTTTGCTGAAGCAGTACAGCACCTACAGCCAGAGATAGCCAATTCACAGCCAAATTTGCACTCTGAAAAAACGTTCCGAAAATTTTTTTACCCAAAACTTTGAGATCGATTTTCTCAAAACTGTACATAATGACACCCGGTTTTCTTGGCTGGGATTTTTACAGCTCGGTGAGCTCTATCTAATGAGCTATAGAAAGTGGCAAAATTTAAAAACCCCCAAGCCAAAATCAAAGTTGGTATCCTAACCAACCCCACCAAATTCCAGACATGCGCCCCAGTGAATGTGTGTTACCACACATATTCCCATCGATTAAGTGCCATGTTTGACGGTGAATTCAGATTCTACGCATTTGTACGAGCACGGTGATATTAAATAGTACACACATCGATCAAAAAACGGTTGAGATATTGGCCGTGAAAGAATCGGAAAACCATGAGCGGATACCTTTTTGAAGCATAGGAAACGCAAATGTGATTTTTGGAATCCGATGCCATTGCGCGGCCTACAGACAACGGAATGGCTTGAGACTTACAACATAAGGGTTTTCAATGCCGCTGAACACGCTCATGCAATAAAAATGAAGGGTTGACATTGACTTTTTTGGTCCAATTTGAGACATGCGCCTAAGTGAATTCATTTCAACCGCTCCCATTTTCATTGTAAAAGTGCCAATTCTGGAAATCGATTCGGATTATACGCGGTTGTAGGAGTCTGTCAATATAAAAGAGTACCCAACTTGATCATGAAATGGCACAGAGAATGGGCGATAAAGATTCGGAAAAAGGATGAGCGCATGCTTTTTTAAGCCTATGAAATGCATAAGCGTTTTTGGAATCCGATGTTATTGTACAGCCCACAGACGACCAATTGACCTGAGACTAAAAAACATAAGGGTTTTCGAGGTCGCTGTACACGATTAAGCAATAAAAACTGGGGGTTGACATTAACTTTTTTAGGCGAATTTCAGTGATGCGCAAATGCGAATTCATTTCACCCGCTCACATTTCCATTGCACAAGTGCTATTTTTGACCACGGAAATAGATTCAGCAGGTTTTTCTGAGCGCAATGATATAAAATACTTTGCATTTAGGTTAAAGATAAGCTCTAGAGCTTAACCTTAGCGATAATCGTGCATCCCGCAACCAATCACATGACCTGCGGCTATCAGAAAACGACGGCTTTAAAAAAGTGGACTGATCCAAGTATAGCTCCATGAATACGTAACAGATCAGTCTGAGACTTTGCCAGTCGCCTTTTCCAGGTCCAGTTTACCTATTCCAGGTATAAAATACGTAGGTCTCACAGTAAAGTTTGGTCCAAGGTTTTTCTTTTATTGCGTTTAAAAAAACGAGCATGTACTATGCTTGTGTAGGTCTGCGTTTGCGAATTCGGGTTTACTAATCACAGCCAACGTCACCCAGAACTCTGCAAGTATGCTTTTTAAGGATAATCAGCCCGTCCGAGTCGATTGCACTGCGTCCCGAAGCAATTGGAGGCCTATTAGAGTTGGTACGTGAAAGTCGGTGATGCAACGCGCACCACGCATGCCATGTTCTCGTTCTACAGCCAAGATAGCAGAAAACAAACAACGGAAATAGATTCTACGCGTTTGTAGGAGCACGGCAATATAAAATAGTACTCAACTCAATCAACAGGCAGCTGAGAAAATAGGCGATTAAGATTCAGATAATCATGAGCGCATGCCTTCTTTTATGCATAAGAAACGCACAAGTGCTTTTGGAGTCCGAGCTTATTGCACAGCCCACAGACAACCTGTAAGATTGAGACTTGGAACTTGAGGGTTTTTGAGGTCGCTGAACAAGATTATACAATAAAAATAGGGGTTGACATTAACTTTTATAACCGAATTCAGGGCATGCGCCAGAACGAATGCATTTTACCACTCGCGTTTTTATTGAATAAGTGACAATTCTGGCAATTGATTCAGAATCTACGCATTTGTAGGAGCTCGGTGATATAAAACAATACCCAAGTCTATCAAGAAACAGCCGAGAAAACGGGCGATAAAGAATCGGAAAATACAAAAGCGCATTCCTTTTTTAGGCATAGAAAACGCATGAGCATTTTTGAAATCCGATGCCAGTGCACAGCCCACAAACGACCTGTAAGCTTGAGACTTGGAACGCAAGGGTTTTCAATGTCGCTGAACACGATTATGCAATAAAATTAATAGGTTGAGACATTGTGTCTCGGCCGAATTCCAGCCATGCGCAAATGCGAATGTGATTCAAATAGAAAAGGCATGCTCAAGTTCAACATCATAAATGCTTTCAAAACACGTTTATAAAAGTAATCAACCCGTCCAAGTTGCCTGCGCTAGGCCCCGAAACAATTGGAGGCCTCCTTGACCTGGTACATGGAAGTCGGCAATGCAACATGCATCACGCATGCCACGCACTCATTCCACAGACATGATACAATAAAACAGACAACAGGGTAAGATTCTACGCAGTTGTAGGAGCACGGCAGTATAAAATAGTACACAACTCGATATACAAACGGCTGAGATATTGGCCGCAAAAGATTTGAAAAAAAAAATCATGAGCGGGTTCCTTTTTTAAGCATAGAGAACGCTTATGTGTTTTTGGTGTCCGATGCCATTGCGCGGCTCACAGATAACGGATTGACCTCAGAATAAAAACATAAGGGTTTTCGAGGTCGCTGAACACATACATGCAGTCAAAATGAAGGGTTGACATTAATGTCTTTGGTCGAATTTTAGACATGCACCAGAGCGAAGTCATTTCAACCGCTCCCATTTTCATTGTAAAAGTGCCACGTTTGTCGGAGAATTCAGATTCTACACTTTTGTATGAGCTCGATGATATTAAACAGTATACAAATCGGTCAAAAAATGGCTGAGAAAATGGACGATAACGAATCGGAAAAAGGATGAGTGGGTGCTTTAATTTGAGGATAGAGAATGCAAAAGCGTTCTTAAAATCTGATGTTATTGCACGGCCCACAGATGACCAATTGATCTGAGACTTGAGAGTTAAGGGTTTTCGAGGCCGCTGAACACGATTAAGCAATAAAAATGGAGGGTTGACATTGACTTTTATAACCGAATTCGGGACATGCATTAGAACGAATGCGTTTTACTCCTCTCATTTTTATAAAAAAAAGTGAGAATTATAACTACAGTAATAGATTCTATGTGTTTGTAGAAGCACAATAGTATAAAATAGTGCCCAACTTGATTAAGAAACAGCTAAGATAACAGGCGGTTAAATTTCAGACAGTTTTTCTATTTTAGATAAGAATAAAATGGAAAGGGAAAAGAAACTGCAGTGTGAAACCTTAGCCGATGGGGCAGTAACTGAAGAGTGTAAGTGAACTGCAGATGGCACTTCGACTGGTGGCAAGCGCATGGTTATCGGCTGCTGATGGAATGAGAACGTAACAGTTCTCCATGACTATCGGGTCATTTTTTCAGTGAGAGATAAGTAAGAAATAGGAAAAAGAGTATCTGCAGTGTCAATAATTGACGGATATAACTGAAAATCAGGATAATAAGAGAACCAATGACTGCGGTTCGAATGGTAGTAAGCTCATTGTCATCGGTTGTTGATTGATAAAAAGCAAGATTTTTCAATGCCGTGTCCCCATTTTTTAAGCAGCGTTATTTTTTTTTTTTAAAAATAAAAGAGAGTGCCATTTTGGCTACAGACGAGCTAGCGAGCTGTAAGTGTAGATAAATGTAGAGCGATTTTATAAAAGGTAACAGACTTTGCCAAATTTGATTAGCTTTCCTGTAGCCCGAGTAATTGGTCTAATCAGATCACTGCATAACAGTCCCCCAGCTTAAAATGAGCTGCATAGCATTGTGGGGAACCATCAGTGCTTGAGGGCAAGTTAAGCAGCTTCCCCACAATGCTAAGCAGCTCGGTTTAAGCTGTAATAACCCCTGGCAATAACCTCAAAACTGCTTAGCATCAACCTTAGCAATAACCCATTATTGCAGTTTTTCCCTATACCAGAATTTTAACTTTGAAAGGAAGAACAGTAACCCATTTTAATTATTTACTCACATATGCCACACTTACATGATATTCTAATAATATTATGCTGTTAGCTTCAACTGGTCTTCAGCATGCACAATTGCTTAGTTAATATGATCACACTACATTTTGATACATTGACTGGAGTCACTGTATCTATATCATTGGTTTGATTATTATTATATTATGAATAAAATTATGGGAAATATTGTTTATGGTGTTTATAGCAGAGCCAACCATAACCTACTACATTATAAGCTGCCCAATGGTGGCACAGCTTACACGTTTCTCCAGGCATAATTTTACTAATTGTTAATATTCGATTTAGTAATTAAGAATATTTTGATGTAGTTGCATAATGTTGGAATAAAAATTTGTTAGATAATAAGAGTTCTTAGCAGTTTTATAGCACTGCTATAATATTTTTTTTAAAGTGGTGCTATTGTAAAAACTAGCAAAGCAAGTGTGTATAATAAACGGCTATTATTTACTTCAATTCCAAACTGCACAAATGAATCTTACAAAAAGCTGGTTATTGCAATTTCCCACTGCTTAAATTAAATTGTAATTATTAATTATTTGCACATTAACTAATTGCCATATATTACACAGTGTAAGTCCTAAGAAAAGACAGGTTTGTAGATTTCCCATGGGTTATAATTAATTGATAATTAAGAATTCAGTGATTGTAATTTGCATGAAAAAAACAGTGCAAATAATAGTTTGAACTGTTGCAAAATTGCTAGGCTTTGTCAGGGGCATGAAGCCTGGGACCATTAGTCACATGGCCAGATGGTGTTCTGCAATTGGTGGCAAACAGCAGCACTCAACGAGTATAAAGGGCAAGTAGTGAGTGGATTACAGAGGGAACAATGAGTTTTTAGACCAGGATAACTTATAATCGACAAGGGGAATGTCTGCTAATTATATAATCCAATTAGTGGGTGGTCAAAAACAAGGCAAACTATTATAAAACCAGTGTCTGCACATCTGCACATTTGTGCAGCTACTTTGAATGCCCACAAATGAATTTGAAATTCCCCTAAGAAATCCAGTTATTATGGGCACCTGTGGGCCAGGGGACCTGTCCCCTGAGACACCCAGGGACTGAGGTAGCCAACACCAGACTGCTGGGTAGCTCACCCCCCTTAGGGGCCTCGCAACAATACCCACAGTCAGATGCATCAAAGGGTGTACGGCCTAAAGAATAATGTCCAGCATTGTAAGAGACTACTAGCGCTTGAGGGCAAGCTAAGCAGTTTTTTGTAATGCTAGGAATCTCGGTTTAAGCTGCAATAATCCAAAAATTGCTTAGCATTAACTTTACCAAGAGACATTTATTGCTGGTTTTCTGAGGCTAGATTTTCTGATCATAATGAATTAAAAATATGTGTAAATATTAATCCAAATGCAATTGTGTGTAGCTTTAATTATAGAGTGGTACTGGCGCCTATAAATATTTAAAAATGCAGATTAATCAAAAATGTGGTAGCATTAATTGCAGTTATCCCAGGTATTGTTAAAAACAAATTTATAAATACTGGAGAAGTTATCTTGAGTCAGGGTATAATTCTTTATAATGCTTATAGCACAGCCATCCAACACCTGCCCTTTTATATTCTGCCCAATGGTGACATTTTACACACGTTTCTCCGGCCATATTGTCTAAAGCACTCGTTGTTAGTAGTTAAAATGTATATGGTTAAGAAAATTCGGATGTACTGGAGTATTTGAATAAAATTTGTCAGCATTTATATAGCACTGTTAAATTTTCTTAGTGCCGAGATTATTAAAATTGGACATGACCAGCAGATGTAAAAATTTGTTATTGTTAAATCAAGTATTGCGATGCTAAAAGCTGTGTTTAATGTAGCTTTTTTGTAGTATTTCTCCCACGCTAGAATTAATTTATTTATTTGTCATTTAATTAATGGCCATACAATTGGTGTTGCAGTGCATAAAAAGGTAAAACAAAAGCTGGTTATGGAAACTTCACATGGGTTATATTAAATTCCCACATTTGCTGGTATTTCATTGTTAATAAGTGCCAGGTATTGCACATTACAACAAAATTATTTATGCGGCTGGCATGTGGAATTTTCCCACAAGTAGAATTAATTTGTGTATTTTGCTATTACAGTGGTAGTTATTATTCTAGTAATGCACACTGCATAAAAAGTTAATTATCAGTTGATTGTTTGCCTTTATTACTACTTAGTACAAACACAAATCCATGCTTTTGTAATATACACATTAATTGCAATTTATTTGCTGCTAACTGGCTGAACAAAATATTTGGTAATCTGGTTTTACTACTATTAGCGTTGCAACAGTGGTAGTTTATCGTTAAGACATCTGCAGACATAATTGCATTTACAAGTTTAGGTATATATAATAATATTATTTGAAGAGCTTGTGCACACAAGCAATAATAATATGCAAATTTTTGTTTATGTGAAATGCAGTCTGGTTTTTAAAAAATGTTTTATTTCAAATGCAACAAGTATAATTAAAAGTTACACCAAGCGGAGAATTAGTCTTCCAGTAACATTACAGCTATACTCAGTGATTAAATTAATAATATCTGGCACTTTCTTAATAAATTGCTATTAAAATTATTAACTTGATAGTGCCATTTGGCTGTATTAACAGTTTACATTAATGCCAATAATTTAACCAACAAGTTGATTAAACACTTGCAGTAGTGGGCTATAATTGTACATGAGTTTTCATTAGGCAGTGTGCTTGCTAGTTCTAAACGACATTAATTTATTACAAATTAACATACACTGTGCCTTGTTTTATTCCATTCTGAAACAGATCATAGTGGCAACCAACATGGTTTATATTCAAATTATTGGCAATGTTTAATCCATTCTTGTCTCTAATTTCTACAGAACCGGCAAATTCATTAATGTTACACCAGTTATCAAATGACTGGCCTAATCTTATAAATATAGAATCCATTAGCGTTGATGTTATAGGGTAAATGCAAGTGAATGGTAAATTGTCTTGTGTTCTTAACATTGGACAAAGTGGATTTTTCTCTGTATTTATAGCTGCAATTTTTGTTTAGCATTTTTTAATAAAGCAGCATTATCAATTGTTAATTTAAATTACAAAACCCCATTGCCCATTTACTTTTATTAAACAGCTGCACAATTCTAAGTTTAATATAAACTTCTTTTTTTTATAAAAAATAATCAATTTAAAATTTATAAGTAAAGTAAGAGCGCGCTTAATTTAATTACGGGCTACAGTATAATTTATAATATTTAATGTTTAATGGACAACTTTGAACAACAAAATATTATTCAGTTTTGTTTCTTTGTTATTGAGGTGCATTTGGAGTAATGTGTTGTTCTCAACAAATGTTATGCGAATAAGCAAAAATTACTTATTCAACTTTGTGTTGTCTGCCATGATTTTACCAATTCTAGCTTACAACATAAACCAAAGTGCTTAGTAAGCTTTAAAATTATTCAAGGCTTTTGCCTATCAGCTCTTTCCATAAAGTTACCTTCAGCACACATCACATGGAATTTACGATTGTAGGATAAATCAAGTAAAGTTTCGCCATAATAGCAATAATGGTTTTTACCACTCTTCTCATATAAGCAAAATTTCATAGGGCCATTATGTGCGTCCACTCTCGATAGCAATTCATTTGCTGTCATTGTTATTCCGTTACCTCCAGTAATATTTTCTTCTTTATTCATGTTATAATTTATTACAATAATGCTTACCATAGTAAATGATAATGTTTGCCTGGTATAAAGGATAAACTCAGAAAAGTAAGAAAATATGAATGAATGTCAGGAATATGTGGTTACCATTATATAGTTCAGCAAAAAAGTTCAATAATTATTACTGGTATTGGTTGGCATTTTCATAGACAACTTATTAAAGGTGGGAATTTTTGTAAATGAAATCTAATAATTAAAATATCCAAGACTTTGCTTTGGCTTTATTGTGACCATAAAAAAGCCAATTTAATATGCCAGCATATATTAAAATAGAAATTTATTATTGCTGTTTTTATTTAATCAGATTTAAGCTGTCATGATTATATGAAATTAATGTTTAATTAGTCAGTTCTAGCAAATTGTTGAATTTTAACCAGAAGTAAAGGAAATCCTTGTCATTAGCCACAAACAGTAGCTTTGGCAATAATGGATGGCCCAAGGAGTGCACACCTGTCACTAGTTTCAATATGTATAGGACCTTGTTTCCAAATGACACCAAATCTGCGATGGTATAAAGTATTAAGAACAGTATCACCTTCAAAATAGTATGTCTTTCCGAGTACAAACTCACACAAACAAAAAGTAGGATCATTATCTGCATTTACAAGTGCTAACAGCTCATTTGCTGTAGCCGTTGAAGTGTTCTGTGTGTAGCTTTCACTTCGTCCAGTCATGCCATGATAAACTTTGATTTTAGTCATGCGAAGAAGCCTTGAAGAGGGGGTAGCAACTGGGTAAGGTATAGGTAAGGAGAGAACTTTATATATGGTGCTGTCTGTTAAACCTTAGAAAAGGGAGAGAAATAATAAAGTGAAGCAGAAAATTTATTATTTTATAGCACCTCATTGCTGCCATTCGCATGGCCCAAGTCAATGAACACATGAGTACATGGGAAGGCACACAAAGAAGAATGGGTTTTTTTCTTTTCAACAAGGAAAGAGCCTGGCCATTCCGGCGGCGAGAGACTGCAGCAGCGATCCTAATCTAATTTACTCCGATTTATTTAACTCAGCGGCAGGCCCAGAGCTGCACCTCGGTGCTGACCGAGCCGGT
>JANBRV010000257.1:0-11406 GCA_027577835.1 Coemansia sp. RSA 2705
CATTTCTAAAAAACAATGCTTCAAATAATGTATAGCTCTTATAATATGTCCTGATTACTGTACCATCATATATATATTCTTGTACTGCCAAAAAATAAAAATTTATAAATAAGTATATGACAAGTTTTCTCAATTGGAGCTTTTCTCCATATCTTTAATTGTATGCCAAATCTCCTTATGCTCTATGTGGTGCACAAATCATTGATACTTTTAGGTATGTGATGATGCTGCAAGCTACATGTGTCGTATTCAACTCTTTATGCACCAAGGACAGCTAGGGCAAAAAGGTTATGGGCCCTATAGCAGAGCTGGTGATGCATAGTTTGATACAAGGCTGGATAATTGACAGATAGATGCATAGACACTACTTATAAAATGGCCACTGTGAGTGTTATATATGGGCAGTGTTATGCAGTCCACTCTAAATGCAATAGAGATGCAACTTTTTTGAATAATAATAAATGCAGATTGATTACATAGGTTTGTAGTAATAAAACACTGTACAAATGTTGTTTTGGTAAGTTTAGCTTAGGATTTCTGTCTTGTTCTGGTGGCTGGTGTGTTCTCACAATGCACACTGTAAGCTTCACAATGTAATGAAAGTGTGATCTCGAATGTTTATGCTTTGGTAGTGCCCTGTGCTCCATAAGTGCACTGTGCTCCAGCAATGGTTTGTACTTCCTGAATTACAAGAAATAGAAACCTTAGGTTGCAAATTTGTGCATCAAATCCATGCCAGGAGTTGTGACCATAGTTGCCTGTCAGTTCTGAGTGCTAATATGCATATGCATGGTTTGCGAGACATTGGGTTCTGGCAGTCAGAATAATAGAAAATTGTGAAAAAACAAGCTTAATAAAAGCAATCACTAATAATCTCAAACGCGCATTTGGTGTCAAAAGCCAATCGTTAGGTTACTCCAGCTTGGTTTGGTTTGTCGGTTTATTGTATGCCTGCGATTCTGCACTTTGCACAAAATAATTTAGCGGCTTATTGGCAACCAATCCTATTCAAAATATCATTATTGCAACAGAAAAATCGTCTTGAGTGCAAATCCGCTATTGCCTGCATTCGGGGAAGCGCCCTTGTACAGCAAGCACCGCATAATCGACAACGCTGACCCGGTTTGTAATGTCTAGATTTTTCATCTGCAATATTAATGACCTCTGCAACCTTTGGAATCGACGGAAAAGCCTCCATCATCACACAAACGTTGCCTATGTATGGTTATGCACTCCAACTATTGCAAGTGCTGGGCGGCAGGTCTCCAAATCGCAAAGCAGTGTTCTATTTTTGAAAGTAGCAGTTATTCGGAAAATATTGTGTAAATTTTAGCTTATTTTTCAATTTTAATTGATTGGCAGATCGTTTCGTCGTCAGTTTCATCCGCCATGTTGCTGTTCCTTCTGTGATGCAGCCGACGGACTTTGTCAAGAAGCCTGTGGCGGTGTCTATCCCACGCTGGATTGGACAGGTACACGAGAAAGTTGATCATGCCCTGAGTCGCCGGAATCAGGTTGCCCAAGACGTAAATCCACATTGGGCACTCGTTCAACATGTTTCCTACGATCACCCAGATTTGAGTGAAGATTGGTACTGCGGAGTAGATCAGAATTCGCAAAACGACAGAGCGAATTTGGTGAGCGCGTTCAGGGCTTACGCGCACTTCCCGGGCCTGGGTTGGACTGTCGGACAAGTCGTTGCCCTCGGGGAATACGGCCAGTTTAGCATAGTCGGCGAATGCAAAAAACATCTTGTAGAAAACCAAAATGCCGACGACGAGCAAGAAGGTGCAGCACATCGTGAGCCACGCCCACATTGTCAGCCATGACGTGGCGCGGTAGTACGTGTGGTCGGAAATTATGTGAAACGCCTGCGATTTGGGGGCCCACTGCACCTTTTCGTAGAGATAGAGGAACGGGTGCGTGATAAGAAACCCCAGAAGCAGCCCAGTGGCTTCGTACCACGGTTGAATACGGCGAGCAATTGCCGTGTTTTTGGACAAGACGGTAAGGACTAGCTGTATGCCAACGCATGCGGCCAGAAAGGCAAACGAAAGAATGGAGCCCGACATTAGCCAGTGGATTACGCGGAGGTTCATCTCCGAGCGCGAGCTCATAAAGTCGTTGTTGAACACGCAGAGTTGGCATGTCGAGTATATGGTGTCACACACGGCAATCCAGGCGGTCATGCGGAAGGAGGGCCGGACGTATACCCGCTTGTCTTTTGTGCACGCCCAGATAAAAGTTCCGATGACAACGGCCGACGCCGAAATAGAGGCAATGTTAAATCCGTGCCCAACGACGGCCCAGTGACCCAGGATGCCGTGCGGGTAGTCAGGCGAGGACATGATAGCAAACGTGTTAGAAAAAGAAAACTGATTCTCAAAGAGGCGACACTATCGAAGCGAGGCATTTGGGATGGCGACGGCACCCGGGGCTTTTTAATAAGAGCGCCAGCAGTGGCAAACAAGGTCGGCTGCTTGAACATTGTCAGCGCCTTCGCATTCGAACACCGGTTTAAAGGACATCCTGCATTGCGAACATGCACTTTGGCGTTAGTTAGCAGCAGACGTATAGTGCGTGTGGGCTGCACGGAGGCAATCGCGAATGGCGACAAGAATCGATTCTCGCGCGAGCAATTATCCAAAAAGACAGTCCAGGACCAAAGCACTCTGGCATGCATGTCGCTTTTAGCATTCAACATTGACTGCGAATATATGCGTGCATGTGCTGACCACGAACAGACAACAGGGCCGGGCCAGAGTTTAACACACCCGGATCATGCAGCATGGAGACAGCAAGCCAAGTCGCTCGCGACATTGTCAACAAATGCGTGTGTGTCTGCGCAAGATAGCCGTACATGTACGCGTTTATTGAATCGCTTGCACAACGCCGTGGCGGTGGGGATTGGGGGAGAGGTTGCTTCCTATTGGTCTCCTGCTGTCACGTGCGGGGCTGCCAAGAAAAGAGCACTTGTGCAGGAAAATTAGGCCTCAACTCTTTCTCCTTTGTTTAATTCTGCACTCTTTTTTTATAAGCTTAGGAAATGTCAGCAAACTATACGCAGCTGCCGCCCAGCTACGGCGCCGCCAGCCAGCCACAGGCACGCACCGAAGGGACTGGCGACGACATCCCCGACGACCTCAAGTATGGCGTGTCTGTATGGCAGTCTGACCGCAGCATCCGCCACGCGTTCATGCGTAAGGTATATGCGATCCTGACGCTGCAACTTCTGGCCACAGCCGTTGTGGGCGGTGTGATGCGCCATGCTGACGCTACCAACGGGTTCCTGCTGCGCCACGTTTGGACCGTGTACGCGGCCATGTTTGGCTCGATTGGCGCACTGCTGGGTGTGATGTGGAAGCGCGACTCGCATCCGACCAACGCGGTGCTGTTGGGGCTGTTCACAGTGCTGGAGGCATACACGCTAGGCGCGGTCACGGCGTTTTACCCTACGGGCACTGTGGTGCAGGCGCTGGCTATTACGCTTGGTCTATTTGTGGTGCTGACGCTGTTCACAATGCAGTCGCGCTACGACTTCTCGCGCATGGGGCCCATTCTGTTCTTTGCATTGAGCGCCGTGGTGCTGGTCGGGCTGGTGCAGCTGTTCATTCCGTTCAATCGCGTCTTTGACATGGCC
Organism: Coemansia sp. RSA 2705; assembly: GCA_027577835.1. Lineage (NCBI taxonomy): Eukaryota > Fungi > Kickxellomycota > Kickxellomycetes > Kickxellales > Kickxellaceae > Coemansia > Coemansia sp. RSA 2705. Next base: position 3,641 of record JANBRV010000257.1, read on the forward strand.
ATGGCTGTTATCATGGCCGTCGTGTTCTGCGGGTACATCCTGTTCGACACGTACATGATCATGAACCGCATGTCGCCCGATGATTACATCTTTGCGAGCATCAGCCTGTATCTTGACGTGGTCAATCTATTCCTGGCCATCCTGCGGTTTCTGGGCGATCAGGAGTAAGCCAAGTCATTGAGTCCAATAAAACCTGTACTTTGATATTGTAAACATACACTACGGCGGCTTACTTGTTTAGAACATCTACGTATCTGCTGCGTGCGCCCCGGCGCTTTGCCGCGCCGGCGCGTGGCATTGTGCCTGGCGCTGTTGCTGCTGCTACGTCGGACGTGGCCGCCATTGGCGTGGCAGCACGGCTCGAACCGGCGCTGGGCACTGGTGGCGTCATTGTTGAGAGCAGGTGGGTGCCATTAGCCATATCAGGAGCCGGCTGACCATTGCCTGGCGGTGGTGGTGCCGAGCCGTAGGCGTTGCCAGCCGCTACGGGACTATGCGGGCGGAACTTCATTGCCGATGGTGGTGGTGGTGGCGGCGGTGCGGTAACTTGTTGGTCACTGGGTGCGTTCTTGTCAACCCAGCGCTGCTGCACAGGGTCAAAGACAAAATGCGATTCCTCGCCCAGATTTGCTTGGTTTTTGCGCCCGCCCCAGATGCTCTTGAGCATGCCAAACACGCCGCTCGCTTCCTTGCTGTCCGACTGGGAGTTGGAACGCGCCCTCGTGTCCCGACCGTCTGAAGACGGCCTAGCCGATGCTGGCGTGCTGCGTGCTGCATCAGCACTGGGCCGCGCCGATCCGGGCCGAGGTTGCATCGGTGTCTTCTTTCGTTCAAAGCCAAACATGTCTTCGTCGTCATCAGCACCAGGCGCGGGCGGCTGGTATGCCGGGGAATAGTGTTGCGAGGAAGCTGGCGCGTCTGCAACAGCAGGGGCCGGATATCCTGTACCCGCGGCCAGATCGACCATGCCTGGAATCATAAAGTCGCCTTGCAGCGCACCGTTCGCCACGGCCCCGGGATCGCCCCATTGCGGAGCGGCTGGCTGCGACAACGGCTGAAGCAGTGTCGGTGGTTGCAGAGGCGGTGGAGTCGCATGGGAGGATCCATAGGCATAGTCTGCGCTAGAGCCAAACGTCGTGGGTGTGTACATACGAGGAGGCTCGGCGCTGGCGGCAGCCGGCGTGCTCGTGGCGCTGGGTCGCGCGTCAATGCTGGAGCGCGGTGATGCGTAGGGCACAGCAGGAGCTGCTAACGGCGTGTGACGACTCGGTCCTACTTCATGCCGACCCGGTGTGGCGCTCTGCTCCAACGGAATGCGGCTGCCGTCGGCGCCAGTGATGAATTTGTCGATTGATGAGTCGAATGCCGTCATCAAGGACGTGAACGACGGTCGTGGCACAGCGCGAGCAAGCCAAGACTTTGGACTGGCACCAGCCAGCGCTGCGTCGTCGCCCACAGCTTCGGCCGCTCGCGTCGATGTCATACCGGCGCCCGAAAGACGCTCGCGCAAGTCGCGCAGGCCCTGCACCAGTGGTGCGTGAACAAAAGGCACTGCGGCACCCTGTGGTAGCGACGCTAGAATGCCCAACAACGCGTCGCAGTACTGTGATGCCAGTACAAGTTGCCCGCAGTCAACCAGCCACCATGCGTGATGCAGCTTGTACGCTTGCAAGTGCGGCAGACAAAGTAACGCTGTCGGCTTTTTGGACGGGTCACTGCTACTGCCGCTGCTGTCGCTGCTAGCAGCAGCTCTGAGCACGTATGCTAGCTCGTACAGCTCCGTCAGGAATACTGATGGCTGCTTGCGGTAGAATCGCGACCAGCTAGCTTGCGTCATTGCAAAGGGCGCATTGTCAGCACTGCTACGCGAAATCTCATCTACGCCGAGCATGACTGCGCGCAATCCGGTATCGGCCGACCCGTGGAAGATGTCGCGGTTCTGCAGTGTCAACACATAGCAAATATGTGCCGCTAGTACCTGGTTGCGCTCCTTCAGACGATCACCCAACGCAAGTATGGCTGCCTGATCGCCAGGGGTGCGGTTGGCTAGCGCCAGTGCAAGCTTACGTGCCCAGTCACCAACGGCGCTGCGGTCTGAGCTGTCTCTCGATTGCTCATGTTGAGCCTGCGGCGATTCCACGCTGCTAATCTCGGCTGCTGTGACAAAGTTGTTGTTGGCTGGCATCTGCGGGTTAGTAAATGCCTCGCCACCCAAGCCGGCAAACAGCCGGTACTGCGCACCCAGCGTGGCAAAATCATTGCCCAGCACATGTTCAGTGTATGCCGCAACGGCTGCTTGCCATTCTGCCTTCCCGGTGCAGCTGGCAATAATCAGCGCGTGTGCCCACATCCCCCGCTGGCGCGCAAGCTCAATAGCCTCGACGCGCTTGCCGCTCAGCAGAAAATCTTCAATGCCCCGTAGGTCGGTCGCAGCACCGTGCACAATCGGCGTGAGCTGCTCTGGCACATCTTCGCCCTCAGATAAAGGTTGCCGCTCACCAAACAGCGGGCGGATTGCTTCGATCGCCTCGTCCAGGCTGCGCTTCTGAAACTCTGGCTGGTCAGCTGCACGGAGAACCGCAATGACGACACCGTACAGCGCCCGCTCTGCTGGGCTCAATGCTCCCCCAAATGTCGGTTCGCCGAGAAGTGCTGTAGCGCAGGCAATTGCGATATCGCGGCGCTTCGCTAGTACTGCCCGCGACGTGTCGCCAGTTAGTAGCGGCGCTGATGCTGCTGACGGCGAGCTCTGTGCACCGTGCTCGGGCGGGATGAAGCCCGACAGCTGCTGCACCTCCAGCATTCCCGGCGCAATCTTCAATGCGCCGCCGCCACCATAGTCATTGAAACGCTGCACTTGGCGCGGGAACATTGTGACCAGCCGGCCGCCAAACCCGAATGCCACAATAGGGCGTCGTGCACCAAGGCGTCCCAAGGGATCAACCACGTTATGCTCGGCCACGCTTGCTTCGCGCTCATCGTATGGTTGCTCTGTGTCGCCACCTTCAGGGTATGTGAAGGGCGAGTCCTGCACCATTCCGCTCGGCACGACTGGCGCCGCGCTCGCTTCAATAGGTGTGGTGCTATACAAGGACGTGCCTACAGTAGCAGCAGTCGCTTCGTGGTACTCGGCGTATCCATTTGCATAGGCGCTGTCGCCGGGCTCTTGAGAATAGGCTACCGCCTGCTCTATCAGGGCTTCGCCGGGCTGGTACCCTGATTCCGCGTGCTCCTGACTGCTCGGGTTTATGCCAGAATATTCGAGGTAGCTATCAGCAGCCCTAGGGTTGTCAGCATAGGCTTGCTCCAGAGAGTAGTTGGTATCGTCGACAAAGGTCTGAGTCTGCGAATAGGCACCAGAATACTGGATCTGAGTCGCCATATCTTCGTTGTGCAGCTCATAATTGGCAGCGTGCATTTCGACAGCACCGTGGCCGTCGATGGTAGGTTGGCTATCAAGCGATTCGTAGCCAACAGTGGCGATGGCTGCCTCGGCAACCGGTGTCTGAGATGTGTCATGACTCTGACCGTAGAATAGCGACGTGTCAGAAACCACAGTCATGGCGTCGGCTGGCGTTAGCGCTGGCGCATTTGTGCTACGAGACAACTCGTGAGCTTGGATTGGCTCTGGCGCTGCGCCTGCGGGTTGTGCTCTCCAAGCCGTCGCGTTATCATCGGTGATTGCATGCGGAATCTCAGCGGCGCCTTCAGAGCTATAAAAGTCCGAACGTGGCGCTGTTGCTTGTAAGAGGCTCGGAGGGCTAGCAACAGCACCTACAGCCGGCTGGTGCTCGGTTAACACGCCGCGGGACTGATCGACAGCACATATTGGCGGCTCTACAGGGCCAGCGTTGCCAACTGGCTGCACAGGGTCCGTAGAAGGGCCAGTTTGAGCAAAATTGTCTTGAAGATTCGCAGTCGGCGTGACACCTTCATCTGCCGGCAAAGCGAGCGCCGGCGTGTCCAGCAGCTCTGTGTCGGCAATGGCAGATGGGCTAACGTGCAGCGATGAAAGCCTCGTTGCAGCCACCTCATCCGAGCGCAGTGAGGTAGTCAGGGCATCCGCGGGGGCCTCGGGCCGAGTGGACGGCTGCTGCAATTCGGCCGAGATCGACTCGGTGCTCTGCTCTGGATACATTGTCGGGGCCGCTGATGACGCTGGGGGCTCTGAAGTGTCAGGAAATGCCGACGGCGTTGCTTCGGCATTGATATTATCAAAAAATGCCGCGCCATCAAGTCCAGCAACGGGCTCCGGAGACGCAATTTTTTGTGCAGGGGCTGTGGCGTGGATAGGACCGGTGAGTGTGTCAGGCACTGTGTCGACGAGGTTTCTCTGCTGCTCGGGGTAGTACCATGCTCCTGATGCCTCGTCATAGTACTGGCCCGAATTCATGTCATAGTACTGCCCGCTGGCTTCGTCAAATACCACGCCGTTGGCTGCGCTGTCCTCGGCGGGTTGGCCCACTGTCGTGCTCTGTACAGCCGAAGTTGCGCTATCTACGGGGTGCACTAAGCTGTTGTAGGCCGCGGACGTGGCGTACTGATCGCTAACTGCATAGCCGCCAGACGCTGGCAGCTGACCAGTAGCATTGGTCGCGCCAGAAAACTGATCGAAAAATCCTGCGTCGCTTGGCGCTCCAAATGCAGGCGCGGCGGTGGCAGGTACCTGCTGATAAGCTTGTTGCGAGCCGCTGTAGGTCCCCCCGTACACCACAGATACGCTCCTGTATGGATCGAGACCAGGCGCAGCGGGGTAAGGGTTGCTGGCGGAATACGTATAATTCTGGTATGGGCTCTCGACGGCCGGTCCAGTTGCACAGCGTGGAGGAACGCCGTGCGGCAGGTGTTGAATACCGGATGTCTGTTGATAATGAGTGTGATTTGCAGCCGGATGGAATGGGGGTTGCCGCTGTTGGGTTCCCGTTGACTCCTGCTGGTAGGCACCGGCAGATGGCGGGCTAATCATCGAATAAAAGTCGGCGCCTGTTGCGCTGGTGGCGCCTGTATTGTTAAAGTACGGAATGGGCTCGCTCGTCGACGGTGTGCCCCGGCGCGACGGCGACTTGCTATACGCGGGATTGTATGGCTGCGACATCGTGTCTATAGAGGCCCAACTTCTCACAGATAGATGATTAGGAAAATGTCAGCTGTATGGTTGAGCATGCGCAACCACCAGTAGCATTGCGATTGTTGACTAGCCTTACAAGTTCAGTTTCCAGAGACCGCAGCTTGCAAAGCGGAACTATGAAGAAGAACAGACGAAGAACAATTAGAGTGCATTGGGCAGGCACGAAGCAAAGACAAGGTTGTAGACGTGGCACGCCAATAAGCCATCTAAGGACACAGCTCGGCTCGATTCGCATTTCGGAGCCGAGCCGCGGTGAGGGACGCGTTTGGCCCAATTCGAATTTATGACCACCGCTGAATCTTTTTTGTTTATTGCTTTGCATTTATAGCTGTAGTATGGCCGCGTTCGGCAAGTCATTTTCGTTCTCGGGCGGCGCTACTGGCGGCAGTGGCCAGGGCGGCACATCGGGCGGGCTATTTGGCAGCACGAATCAGCCGACTACCTCCACTGGTGGGTCACTGTTTGGAGGAACGTTTGAGAAGAGGCAGCGAGCTGGAACTATTACCGAAGCACCCGGCGGTTTTCAAAGCAACTCTGGAGCTGCGTTTGGCCAGGCTGCTTTGGCTGCTCCTGCATCGGGGGGCTTGTTTGGCAGCACGCAGACCCCGGCTAGTGGGGCGACAGGCGGTCTATTTGGCGGCTCTGGTACCGCAGCACCGGCGACAGCGTCGGGACTTGGCGGTGGGGGCTTGTTTGGCAACACGGCAGCTGCGCAGCCCGCTGCACCAGCCTCGCTTTTTGGCGTAAACAGTGCCAGTGCAGCCCCGGCGGGCGGTCTATTTGGAAGCCAACCGCCAGCATCAGTGCAGCCTCAAGCTCAAGTACCAGTGCAGCAGCAGCAGCAGCAGCAACCCAGCGAGGTTGAAGAGCTCAGCAAGCAGCTGTTGCTGATAAAGGAGTGTTGGGATCCGGCATCGCCAAACTACCAATTTCGCCACTACTTTTACAATGTGGTTGAGTCCGGGCAGGCACATCTGTACCAGTGTCCAGCCGGCCAGGATTTGGTGCTGTGGCAGCAGGCGGTGAGCGACAACCCCGATCCATCCACGCTAGTGCCGGTACTGGCAAGCGGGTTTGACGATCTTCGCAAGCGGGTCGATTCGCAGTCGCTTCAGATGCAGAGTTACCAAGAGCGGACCGCCGAAATATCCAACAAGCTTGGCAGTATTCTGCAGAAGCATCATTCAGAGACCACGGTACGGCTGGCCGAGTGCAAGCGACGTCAAGCGGAGCTTTCCCAGCGCCTGCTTGAGTTTATGAAACTTGTGCAGCTGCTGCGCCTTCGCGGCCAGCTTCTGCATCCTGAAGAGGAGCTGTTCCGGGTTCGGGTGGAGCATCTGGAGAAGGAGATGACACGGTCGGGATCGCTCAAGCAAAGGCTTGCAGAGATTCAAGATCATGTATATCGGCTTCAGGCCACTGCGCGCAGGCGCCGCGAACTGCTGGGGCACTCTAGCGCTGGGTACACTGGCGATGGGTACGAGGTCGCCGATGAAGCGCTACTCGAATCGGTGGTGAAGCTTCTCGACGACAAACAGCGCGGACTGGCACGCATGACCCAGGTGATCTCGCAGGATGCCGAGGCCATTGATTATATTGAAAGCACCATCGAGGACCGCTATGCCGAAGTGCAAAAGCAGAAGGAGGCGCGCGAACGCGCACAGGCGGCCAGGGCGTTTGCTCAGCCATGGTAGTCGTGCCGGTGCTTGGTCAACCAATTCTTTATTTTCAATACTATAAACGCAGCAGAATTTTCATGTAGGCAAGGCCGTTCCGCCTAGTTCCGGCTGTGGTGTCGCGCAATTGCATCGATTTTGGACCAGATAATTCCCAGACAGTGTACCAAGAATGGGTCGATGGGGCTGCTCTCCGTAGTCTGGATGGTGCTCGACATTTGCTGTGCATGAAGGGCAATATCGGTGCAAGTCTGCTTGATCCAGCAAAGCGTCGCAGCCTCGGCTTTAGCACCCACGCCATTGATATCTTTGCCGTGACGCCAGCACTCCCACCGCGATACTGCGCCCTTTAGCCCCGACCCTTGCATGGCTGCTAGGATCAGATATAGCGTCGCTTGCAGACGATATGGGGGCTCAGTGGTGTCCAGGGATAATGCAAAGTCGCCCCATAGCCCGTGCTGCTTTACAAGGGCAACAAGTGTGTCGATATTTTCAGTCGTTATTGGCGCCCTTGCGCGCAGCGCATCAAGTTTGGATTTAATGGCCCGTATCCACGATTCAACGGCATGGTCAAGGCTAAGCACGCAGTAGGGATTGTCGGGCAAAACGAAGCCATATTCGGCAAGCATAAATCCGTTGTCGTGTGGTCCGTATGAGATGAACACTTCATCGCCCTTGTGGTAGGGACGCAGCGTCTTTATCACAAACCGGCGGCATTTGGCATCAAAGTATGTCGAAACGCTAGCTTGGTAGCTGTGGTTTAGTAGATCCAGCACCGGCGCCAGCGCAATGTTGTCCCGCTTGCCGATCGGCAGCAGCAGCATATCCAGGCAAGATGCCTTGGGCGGCATTGATTCTGAACTGGCCGTTGACTGGGGCCCCAGGTGGATGCAGCGCGTATTTACGACCAGCCATGACCATACGTACCGTCGCCAGTCAGCCAGCGACGCCAGCCCGATTTT
>JANBRV010000258.1:0-11386 GCA_027577835.1 Coemansia sp. RSA 2705
CGGGCTCAAGCTAGTGCACGGCGCTTTCTCCCGAAACGACAGACTGGGAACGCGCGGCCCACAGGTTGGCTTTTTTTTTGGCAAGCGTATTTTGCCCAGGCAACCTCCTCTTTCTCTCTGGCACGCACACCCTCGTGGCTGAGGCTGTTGACAGGATATGCTATCGATGAAACAAAACAGCACAGTGCGTGTGAGCAGTGTATATATGCACGGTCTGGGTACACAACGGAAAGGACAGGGGGAGGCGTGAGTATAGATTCGTGATAGCGTAATGCTTAGAAATAAAAAATGAGCGGCGATAGTATGAGAAGAAAAAAGCCTCTGTAGAACGGAAATATAGTAAAAGCCAGGAAAGAAAACACGGCACCAAGCCAAAAGGAAGGCGGGAAGGTGGGAAAAGGACAGGAAGGGGAGGAGGAAGAGAATAGGGAGAGAATGGACAAGCTATTTTGCTTCAAATACAAAAAACCCAGCCTCATAAATCCATATTTTCATACGCCTGCAAAAAAAATAGGGATGCGCGCGGTTTTTTCGCCTCCCTCCATTGCGGGACCTAGGCGTCTCTTACAGATACACCAAGGCGAATGAAGGCTGCACCGGCTGCATGAGGCCTGTTTTGGTCTGTGACGTTTTGGCAGGATGCAAATAGCAGCCATTAACAAGGCGGACTTTGTGGTCTCATTCTTCTAACGCACGCTATTGTTAGGCGGCTTTTTCTCGCTTGCCTCCTAAATGGAAAGTAAGAGAATCCCATATACGCCCACAGCCACAACATGCAGACTGAAAATGGCAATTCCATTTGCGCCCGGCTGCAGCAGTGGAAAAAAGAGAAACAAAATACAACTTGCCTTTAAGAAATCTATTCTCGGGGGGTTTTTTTGTTGCGGGTTTTTCCGAATGACCGTTACTCTGTCAGCAAACAAACAGGACACGAAAAAAGAAGCTTGCCGACCGATTCTCCGTCGGTTTATCGCTCGTTTAACGGCGGGAGGGGGTGCAGTATATAAGCAACAGTAGATGGACCCGGCCAGTCCAGTTCAGCCTATTCCTTTTTATTCGATTTGGCAACCACAAATAACAGCTCCCAGCTCCAGCTTTAGCACTAGTTAGTGGCTTGAGCTGAAAAGCAATAAAATAGATCAATAAATGGGGCGGACAAGGTAATGAAAAAGCTTTTTCCTTGCGAAGAAGCAATATGCAATTTTATTAGGTTTTCCAATGCAAGTTTAGTAAATGCTCGGCCAACTAGCATGGAGGCTGCATACACCCAATGAAGCAGGCGGTGATGTTTTATAAAGGCAAGACTGGATTCCTTTCTCTAGTTGAAAACGGCGAATCAAGCCACATAAAAGCCGTCTTTCTTTTCGTTCGTTCGCATTCAACAAAGGGGTTTATTACCGCCAAACTTGAATCCTGCCTCGGTAACCGCAACGGGAGTATATGATCGCTGAAGCGCAGCAATGTCCGAATATATTCCATTGACGGCAAGAATGCGACAGGAGTTGCCACAAAAGATATCTGGATATCTTTAGGCCTGCCAGGCTCCAACATATTGCGCTTGGCTCAAACCCCCTCCCCAAGAACCAAGGCGCAGCCAATACTTTTTTCTTTGCCAGGATCCTGAATCCCATTACGTCAGTCGCAATCCTTCCTCTCACTCCTTTTCAAATATCTGGAGCAGTAATGTGGCCAGTTATAGTGCAGTAGACACTAACTGGTGTGAAAAAACTTTGTTAATCTTACTGCAAACGATGGCCAGCTTAACCGATAATGTGGCTAATCCAAGGCGATGATGTCGTCGTCGTCATCTGACAGCGCGCGGCGCTTGGGCGTGGACTCGGGATGGGTGCTGATCTCGTCCAGCTTGCGCTTGGATAACTCGTCGGAGATGCCCTCGACTTTTGACGAAAACGTTGGCGATACTGCCGCGGCGTCATGGTCGTCGTCAAGCACGATTGCGCCGCTGGTATCAACCACAAGCTGGTCGTCGGCCACCACAGCGTCGTCATCGCTCTCCGACTCGGCCGGACCGTCGGAACTGGGCTTGGGCAATGGCGCAAACTCGGGAACGCTATCAAATCCCTCAACCAGTAAAGAGCCGTGCTGTGTGTTGGCAATGCTCAGAATGACCGGCACAACGTCGCTGTCGTCCTCGCTGGTCAACGTGATCATTTTGCCCGGAACCAGGCCCAGGTCCTGCAGCGGCTTGGCCAGGTTATCGTCAAAGTCGGGATCAAACAGCATCCGCCGGCCCTCAACCACCGAGATGTCCTCGCCGAGCTTGAGATCGCTGTCGGATCCGGCCAGCGCGCGGATATGATCGAGCACGTCGCCCAGGGTGGTGTTTGCGCAGTCAGGCACCCGCAGCGTCAGATATCGGCGGCGGCAGACCGGGCACGCCGGGTTGGGCTTGGCCAGCGGCTCGCGCACAATGCAGCGGGGGCGCTTGCTGCTGTACGCGACATAGGCGGTGTGGCACTCGGAGATGCGGCGGCTCAGAACCAAGATGGCCTGCACGACCATCATGCCCGCGACAATCGCGTTGGTGGTGGCGATGGCGGGGATGATGTTCCCGGCCATTGCCTTTATGGTGAATATGGACTTTTGCTCGATGCCGAATGCATGCGACCGCAGGTTGGCTGTGGCGGCAACAAAGCTGAGCGCGTCGTCGTCGTCCTTGTCAAAGGCCAGCGCCGCCGGCGCAGCGGACTCGGTCTGCCGCATATGCAGCAGGCGCTGCGCCAGCTGCTCGGCCGAATGCACAAACAGGGCAAACGAGTCCTCGATCGGCAGCAAGGCGTGGTCGTCAGGATGCCGCGGATCAAACTCGGCCCGCACCTGGCGCCGCATATCGGCAAAGTCCAGCTGCGTCGGCGGGCGGCGCTGCTTCCACATGTCGGACATCGATAACAGCCGCGCAATGTCGCTCGAAAACACCTTGTCAAAGACCTGGCGCGCAAAGTCGTCGGTGCCCATGGCTGCGGCCAGCTGTGCCAGCGCCCGCGACTCCTGGCGCAGCTGCTCCAGCTCCTTGCTGTTCTCGGCGGCCTCCTGGGCATCCATCCCCTCGTCGCTCTCGGCGCGCTCGCCGAACAGCTGGGCAAATAGATAGTCCTTGGCCCACACGATGCAGTGGATGGGCGCACTGGGCGTCGAGCGAATGGTGCACACCGGGTAGGTTTTGCGCTCGGCGGGTTTGGGCTGGCACTCGAAGCACTCGGTGCGGCCGCCGTGGATCACGGTGACCTGGCCCAGGTAGCCGGCCGTGCCGGACTCCACCAGCGGCACGCCGGCAGCCAGGCACATGGCGTTGACATGGCGGCGCGCATCGAGATTGTCCAGCGCATTGAGCACCAGGTCAAAGCCGCCAAACCAGTCCACGTCAAACGCGGGCTCCTTTATATTGGCCTGCTGCGCGGTGGCGTCGGTCTGTGGACAGAACTCGCGGATGGCCTGGATGGCCACGCGTGCCTTTGGCTGCTTGATGTGCTTGCGTCGGAACAGAAACTGGCGGTTGAGGTTGGACAGGTCAATGGTGTCCAGGTCGACTGCGTGGATGTGGTGGAACCCCGACATGCTCAGGTCCTTGAGCAGCTCGCAGCCGATGCCGCCGGCGCCCACCACCAGCACGCGCGCGCTGGCTACGCGCGCGGCTGTCTCGTCGCCAAACACCTTGGCCAGTTGCCGGGTCGTCCGCATGCCGTCGAATTTGCAGAAGGCCTGAAAAAAAAACAGCAATTGAAAGAACTGAAGGCAAGAAGCTCGGAGCTGGGCGTGATCCTGTTCGGGCTGGTTTCCAAAACCTGCCGAGATTCGATCAACAATTATGCCGGATCAAAAAAAGTGCCGAAGCAGAAGAGATAGCCCGCCTTTCTTCTCCTGCTTCTGCGATTCCAAGTGCTCAATTTCAACCAACCGAGAATGCTTCGGGCAGCGGCCGCAGAGGTGGCAGCCAAGCAGGCGACAACGCGGCTGGCCGACGCCGCGCAGTCGCTCAGCGGACTGTTTGCGATCAACAAGCCGCCCGGCATCAGCTGCGCCGGGCTGCTCGACTACTTCAAGCGCAACGTCGGCCGCAGCCACGACGCGATCCCATTCGCCGAGCACTTTGAGCGCGAGCACCAGCTGCGGCAGAGCGGCAAAAAGATCTTCCGGCGCAGGTACGCGCTGGCCCTGCGTGTGGGCCACGGCGGCACGCTGGACGTCGAGGCCGCCGGCGTGATGGTGGTGGGGATCAACCGCGGGTGCAAGCAGCTGGGCGCGTACCTCAGCGGCAGCAAGACGTACCTGGCCAATGCGCGGCTGGGCGCCAGCACCGACACGCAGGACGCCGAGGGCCTCGTTGTGGGCACCGGCGACGCGGCCGCTGTGACTGCCGAGGCCGTCGAGGCGGTGCTGCCGCAGTTCACTGGGCGGATTTCACAGCAGCCGCCGATGTTCTCGGCGGTGCGGGTCGACGGCAAGCGGCTGTACGAGTACGCGCGCGGCGGGGAGCCGGCGCCGGTGCCAGTCCGGCCGCGCGCGGTCGACGTGCATTCGCTGCGCATGACGTATTTCAGCAACCCGGCGCTGGGCCAGCGCAGCGGCCAGCAGGTGGCGCTGCCGCCGCGCGTGGCCGACTACTTTGCTGAGGGCCGGTATCGCTGGAACCCCGACGCGCCCGAGATGCGCGTGGGCCATACGATGGCGCCATATGCACACGATCCGCGGCTGCCAGCGCTGCAGCTGTTTGTGCGCAGCGGCGGCGGCGTGTACGTGCGCACGCTGATCCACGACCTGGGCGCGCTGATGGGCTGCGGCGCCACGATGGTCTCGCTGGTCCGGCTCGCACAGGGCCCGTTCCGCGTGGGCCGCGACACCATCGACGCCGAGGATCTGCCGTATATCGACCGCATCATTTCTGCCATGCGCCACGCCGACGGTGTTATTCAGCAGGGCGGCGTTCCGCCAACCCAGAGCTAAAGCTGGCTATAATGTCCAGCGTGCGGTCGTCGGCGTCGTAGACGCTATTCCAGCCGGGCGGCTCGTGCGGCGGATCGCCGGTCCAGGCTATTTCTGCGGTGGGCGCAGGTGGCGGTCGTGCGGTGCCAGCGTACGCCCAGAATGCGGCGCCAGCAAACGGGCCGTGGGGAGCCAGCTGCTTGCGCACGGCATCGTACACCGCAGCGTAGAAGCGGTTGCGGTGTGACACGGGCGCCTGTGGCTCGTAGGCACGCAAACCGGCAAATTCGCCCCAGTTGTCACGCATCATACCGAACTCGAACAGCACTGTGGGCAGGTCCAGCTCATGGGCCCACTTTGCGTTGTCACCGACAAAATCGCGCATCTTGGCGATCGAATAGTCGACGCTGGCGCTTGATGGATCCGTCGAGTTGTAGTAGCCCCAGTTGAGCGGCCAAAAGTGGCACGACGCTAGCGTGATGGCCGGCGAGCCGTGCATTATGTGGAACCAGTCGCGCCCGTTCTTGGACTCGGCGCCCGTCGTGATCAGATGGTGTGGATCCAGCTCACTGATGAGCCGCGCGCTGTCGTCGATCCACCGTGCTACCTGCTTTTCGCCTGCGGGGCCCTCGACAATCTGGGGCTCGTTCATCAGCTCCCACGCGAGAATCGCCGGGTCGTCGCTGTACCGCGTGCCTGAAACTGTGTTGACACGCGACACCACCCGCTCGATGTGACTGCGGTACCAGCGCTGCGTGGTGTTGTAGATCTGCGGGTCGGCATAAAACCGGTTGGTGTAGTCCAGATACGCTTGGTAGTCGCCGCCCTCAAACACCTGGCGCACCGGATCCCATTGCACCGGATACGGGATCCGCGTGTCCGTGGCCCAGCTCACATACTGTGCCGCGCCGCCGCTCCACGTCCAGTAGTTGTTTAGCGACACGGTAGCGTACATGTTAAAGCGCGGTAGCTGGGCCAGGACCCAGTCCAGCCCCGCAAACACCTCGTCGTCGTACTGGCCGGGCGCCCGCATCAGCGCCGGGTACATGCGGTCCGGTTGCTTGCCGAACTGGGATGCCTCGGATGCGGCGAGAATGCGGATCATGTTGATACCGCGGCTGGACAGGTCGGCCAGATCGCGGAGCACGCGGGCGCGGTTGCTGCTGGGTCCGCTGGGCATGCCCAGGTTCATGGCTTGCCAGTAGTTGGCCCCCGATACTACGAATGGCTGGTTGTCGAGCAGGAGCTGGGCCCCGCGTCTGGTGACAAACTGCGGAGTCGGTTGTGTCATGACGTGCTGCTGGGCCAGTGTTTGCGCAATAATGAAGCAAATTACAACTAGCAGCTTCATGAAAGTGTGAATAAATAGAGAGGTAGAAAGGATAAGAAAAAAGTAAGCCTGGTGGTTTCGTAGGTTCGCACGCCTCCAGCATCACTATTTAAAGCCCCCGCATCTTTCGTGCGAAAATAAAATGATACCATAATTCAGCATCACCTTATTGGACTTTGATACCTGCCTTTTGCATAGTATTTGACGTTTGACCTGCTAGCTCGATTAATCGCATTGCCACACTTTATAATCCCATACCAACGAAATTTAAATTAAAAATGGCTGAAGACAAGGTCGTCAATTCGCTTTACATTTCCTGCCCAAAGTCCGGCTGCACCTCGATTATACTCCGCCCAACCACCGCCGAGCTCGTTCAGCGCCCGCAGTCCACCCCGCTACCCGAGTTTGGTGCCCCAATAGAGCGAGCATTGTCATTGAGTCCCGCTGAATTGGAAGAGAAACAGGCCGGGTGGTTCTGGCTGGTACACGATATGATGGATTTCGACAATATTGGGTTCTCGAAGACTAGCCAGGGAATCAAGTACTTGTCCTGCGCAGAATGCGATTTGGCCCCGGTTGGATACCATGACACTCAGAGCGAGCCGCGCGAGTACTTGGTTGCGGTAGACCGGGTTACCTATCGTGAAAAATCCAAATAATTGTGGTGTTTTATTTAAACTGGTTTAAATAAATGCTGAAAAAAAAGTATTGTTTCCTATTTAGCAACACTGTTGGCTATATGCCATTGCCTATGGCTTAGTAAAGTTTGCTTTCCGAGCTATATTTAGCTACTGTATAAATGATGTGTTTTGTGAACCGCATGGTAACAGCCTGCACCATTAGCCTTCACTACATAATCGACTGCGTTGCCCCACTTTTCTTCGCCTAGAAAATGATTCAATACCGCCGCTTTTATAGCCTCATCGTTATCATCACACACTATACTTAAATTATTAAAAGCGCCTCCTATAATTCTATCCTCCGTTTCTGGGCCCATCACATCTATCTGCGTAATAGTAATCTGCGACATAAGTATTGCTAAAAGTAGATGTGATGTTTAGAAAAAAAAAGCGTTGCAAGAGAAATAAATTTAGTTGGTGAAAAATGCTGGACACTGCCGCTAACAGGAATTTTGCTGGCTATTTATATGTCCAAATTAGGCAGAATCCCACCTTGCAAAAAATTTCCTGCGTTGCGACAAGCATCTTTATAGTTGCAACCTTCTTTTGTTTAAGAATTTTTAACAACAAAAAAGAACATGCCTACTAAGGCGGAGTGAAAGTCATACAACAGTTTTTTTCCATGTAGCTAGGCAGACATTGTCGGGACATTGTTTTTTTTAGTATTTTCTTTGCTGAAAACTTTTTTATTTTTAAAATAAAACATACCATTGTTTTCTACAGACTAGTGCAATAAAAATGAGGTGCAGCACTAGCACACTGTCTTGCTTGCTTTGGAAATTTCACAACCATACCTGGCTGTAATTGTGCATTTTTACCATTAATGCGCAGCATAAGAAAAAGCCCCGGCAAAAGACAAAGGCAAGTGCTAAAGTCTTCCTTTTTTGTTCACCAAGGCAGCTGCGGAAGCTACAGCAAGCGATTGCTTAATCTAGACAAATTAAATATAACCATTTCAATAATCCGGCCAACGTGTGATTAAGCTGGTAGTTACTACCAAGTGACCACTAATGCCTCCACCATATAAGTTGGTAAAATAAGCATAATAAAGTCTAGAATCCATGTTACGCTTACAAAAAGTAAGCTTTGGCTTATTTGACATTCCAAGTTGCACCTTTAACGCCCTAGGCCCAGAGAATAACGTGTTAAATAGTGCTCTATTTAATGAATTATATACATTTAATCCGCACATTGAACTAATTTTGTAATCTAAGCCGAGCCGCTCACCGGGGCGACTCGGTTGACATAAGGCAAGCTGGGCGCCGTTAGCATTTTTTTTAATTTATTTTTCATTAATGTTTCATTAAGCCGGCAAAAGCCGAGACTTTGAGCACGCCTCTCTGTGTTCATTTAAAAGCCGAGGAATGGGCTGGAAAAGAAATACTACAAAGCCAGCCGACCAGACACGTTTTCTTGCCTTTTTTCCCATGGCAAGTGGTTGCCCAAATTGGTTGACTGGAAACCCCGTGTCTCTGAGCATGAGCTGGCAGGATTTAATGGCCGAAATTATCCATGCGGTTTAAAATAGAAATTCGGCCAAGCAAAGTGGTCTTTTTACCAAAGGAAACCCTTGAAGCGCTGATGTGGCTACAATTGCTTCCAGTCATTCTATCTTGCCGACATGTCCAGGCTACGTTGACTGGTATGGGAGAAAGGAAGCGTCTATCTTGCAAGAGCCGTTCGTTTTTCTGTCGGTTTTCCTACATGAGAATACAAAGGCTGCCCTTTTTTCGCTGACTGGGAGCGCAGAATTTGTTTGAACATATTTCCTGCACTTGCCGTTGACTGGCACACCGGATAGCCCAGCTATAAAACCCATGTGTTTGGACCCCCTTCTCTTCTCCATTTCTATCCATCACACCCAGCTCCTCCAATTCCACATATTTAAGCCTGTGCAACAAGCAACTACACCGCCCTCAAGCCAAACCATGTCCAACGAAGAAACCATTACAATTGTGGCTGGCGATGATGCCACTGTTGTTGAACAGAAGATTAAGAGCAAGTTCCCGCATGCTCCATTTGAATCACTAAAGATTAAAATCTCGGACTTCTTCGGGACCGTCAAGGAGTATTTGGACGAGAAGTTTCCTCAGAGATACTCGGCTGGAGCAGTTGCCGAAGCGCAGGCCATGGGTACCGTTTTCCTCTAAATTCAGCTGCGAAAAGACTTGTTTCTAGCAACGCTACGCAACAAGAAGGGTAGACGCATTTAGATTTAATTTTTATTCAGTGTGTTTTCACAATACAGCTTTATCAATATCTAGCACCGCGTCAGCGACTCGCACAAAAAGACACTGCAACCTCGCGTGGTTCTGTTTCGATAAGTGACAATGGGCGGGCCATTCAAGCTGCAGACGGGAATATACGGGAGGGACTGCTCTGACGAATGACGTGCCCCTCGTGCTAAATTACGGTGGCGGCATTGAGCCTGCATTTAGCGATTTGCGCAGTCCGCTCAACAAGCCGAATCTTCCCCCAACGAGTTTTCCCAGGCGCTTCACTTTTTTTAACTCGGTCCCCAATCCATTGGCCACAAAAGACCGATCGATTCACATCGATAAGCAGACAAATCCTCACACCCTTTTTTGTTTTGAATTTTGCCAAGCAATCGGAGAAAGGAGATGATGCCATTAAGGAATCCAACCCAACCTTGGGGGAAAGGCAGCACCGCTAATCGTCTTTTGTAAGCGGCAACAACGGCTCGTTTGCTTGGGGGTGGTTGCCATAAGCGAATGTCTATAAAAATCTTCTTTCTGTGAGCACGCCACTTTAGTCTGTCATTGGGCGCGGTTCATTGCTTTTTGAGAAGACGGCGAGTCCCCTATATAAAGCGCAAGGAGCGAAGGGATGAATCGAAAAATGTTAAACCAAGCTTGTTTTTTATATATTTCACTTTGCATTTAAATTCCAGTGATACCACGCATATTTCGATTTGATACACATTTCAAGACATGCTTGCGAGCTACACGGCATCCAGTCTACTGTCCGAAGAGCAACGGGCGTTTCTCGATGAAGTTGCTGTGTCGTTTACTGTCAGCGACGAGACGCTCAACACCATTGTAACGCGAGCCCATGCCGAACTGTACCGCGGGCTGGCACGTAGCGACGGCGGGCGGGCCAGCGAGCTGCCCATGAGCCCGACGTTTGTGCGGCAGGCCTCAAACCTGGCCAACCGCGTCTCCCTGGGCATGGCCATCGAGGCCTCGGGCAGACGCATCCGCATCGGCAGCGTCCACTTTGACGCCAGCGGCGCCGTCAAACACAAGCACACGCAAGTGTTCTCCCCGCCGCAATCCGAACTCTCCACAGCGCAAGCGCGGTTCTTCGATTATGCTGCGTACTGCGTGCGCGAGTTCCTTCAACAGCACAATCTCGAGCACGCAGGCGTGTGCTTGCCGCTGGGCGTGACCATCGGGCTGCCCGTGCACACCGGAAAGGGCGTGCAGTGCAGTGTGTCGGAGACCGCCAAGGAGGATTCGCTCGATCTGTGCGGCAGCAACGTGGGCCGCCGGCTCTGTGATGCAATGCTGCGCGGCCACCTGCCCGTGCACATTACGTCGGTTACCAATAACGTGGTGAGTGCGCTGGTGGCCGCGCGCTTCCAGGACCCGGGCGCGTGTGTCGCAGCCACGTTCAATCATGGCGTCAATGCGGCGTACTTTGAGCGGCTGGGCAACGTGGAGAAGCTCCACAGCGCCGAGCATAACGCTGCTAGCGAGGTGGCAGTTAACACGGAAATCGGGCGGTTTGGCTCGGCAGGCAATGCGCTGCCGCTGACCATGTGGGACCGGCGCGTCGACCGCGAGTCGCGCAATCCGCGTACGCGTGCGCTGGAGAAGCTGGTGGCCGACCAGTACTTGGGCGAGATTGTGCGCAGCCTGATTACCGACTTTATCGACCGCCAGTTGCTGTTCGCGCCCAACTGCCCTGTGCAGGCAATCAGCTCCGCGTACTCGTTCCACTCGGCGTATATGGCGCCGATCATCGAAGACGAGTCGGCTGACCTGGTTACAGTTGACGCGCTGTTTGCTGCCGAGTTTGGCATCCGCTGCTCGCCCGCTGACCGTCTGGTTATCCGTTCACTGTGCGAGATTGTAGCTGCACGCGCTGCCCGTCTGTCGGGCGCTGTGCTGGCGGCGCTAGTGCTCAAGGCGTCAACAGACAACCGGGTGGTGAATGTTGCGCTGGGCGGCGTGTTGTTTGACATTAACCAGAAGCTGCTAGATGACACGACTGCGGCCATGGAGCAGCTGCTCCAGACTCATCCAAAGCAAGTACAGACAAAGGTAGTGTTTCAGGGCCGCGGCGATGACCTTTTCGGAGCTGCTGTCAATGCCGCACAAGCATAAACTTTTTTCTTTTGAAATAGAACAGATGTGTAGAATATATTAAAGAGTACTTTAAAGTATGTCCAATCGATTATGTTTGCTGTTTC
>JANBRV010000259.1:0-11377 GCA_027577835.1 Coemansia sp. RSA 2705
CGGATGAATATCTGCCGGAATATCGGGAACGAGCAGAAGAACGTCGGCAGCGACGCATTGCTGTACACAATGACTGCCGGGATATAGTACACCTTGAGTCCGCCAGCCAGGTACCGCACGCCCTGTCGCCGCCCGTGCGAATGCGTTATAATCACCACTTTGTGGCCTCGCTGCATCAGGCATTGCGAGTTATTGTACAAATGCGACTCGACGCCGCCCAGTGCCGGGTACGCAAAGTCCGACACCATGCAGATGTTCAGCGCCCGCGTGGGCTTTGCCTCGCCGAGCATGGAAATTCGGATGGTAAATCAAGGAAAAGCGGAAACAAGCTGGGCCAAAAGTATGATCAGCAGCTCTAACCAAATTTATTCGGCCAAAGCATCGGCCTGGCGCAGGAAAAGCGTCAGGCGCTGTGAGGCATAGGCCACATAATCAAAGTCGATATCACTGGATGCGGATTGCAGCAGTCCCCACAGCCCCCAGTGGAGGTGTGACGCTGGCACAAATGGGGTGACTTCGCGCTCCATGGCCGCGACTTCGGCACGAATGCGCTCCTCGCTGAGGTTGACGGCACGCAGTTCGTAGGCATGCGCGTCGGACTCGACGACGCCGGCATCTGCGGGGATGTTGGCCTTCAGAAAGGCCCCAGACTTGATATATGTGCGCAGAAACACCGCCCGCTCGTCGTCCGTAGGGTATGCGGCCTCGTCGAGAAGATGCGGATCGGCTTCGCGGTGGTAGTCGGCCATCCACTCGCAAAAGTGGTTGGCAATGTCAAAGCCACGATAGTTGTACCCGGCGTACTCAAAGTCCACGACCACCAGCTCGCCAGTATCCTGAAGCCGGAGGATATTGCCGTACTGCAAATCATCGTGCGCAAACACCACTGGCGAGTTTGCTGCTTCGACAGCGCGCTGCAGCCGCGCCGCCAAGCGCTCAACGTCGTCCCAGCGCGCCAGTATGCCAGTGCACTCTTCATGGCGCGCGCACACGGCGCTGATGCGGTCCCACTTGCGGCGGGCCAGGCGGAGCCATGACTCAATGTTGGCCCACAGCTCAGGCTGCGGCTTGTCGCGCGACGGGCGGTAGTAGCTGACCAGCGCGTGCAACTCGCTCATGCGTCGCGCAATGTGCTTGCTTGTCGCCGCTTTACGAATGTCGTCCCGACGCAGCGTCGTGCTCTCCAAGTACTCCTCTAGCCGTCCGTTGCCAAAGATGCCGTACAGCCGCGGCCCAAACCCTAGCGCCGTCAGCTGGCGCAGCCAGTACAGCTCCTTTTCGCGGGACAGGAATTCGTCCACGCCGGCTCCGTAGACACGCAGCAGATACTTGGCCGGCAGTTCTGCGGGCGCTGGCGTCACCGTCACCATGTACACGCTGTTGGTCATTGCACCGCTCAGCTGGTGTATCGCCACTTGCTTGCCGTCAACTTCTGGCTGTGGTCCAAATATCTGATTGATCAGCCGAGCCACACGCCGTCCTAGCTCCTCGTCGCTGGGTTCGTCGCCGATTTCCATTGTCACGTCCATCTTGCGCACCATCCCGTCTTCGTCGTCGCTCCACTCGCCACGATCGTCACTGGTATCTTCCACTGCCTCGGCATCGGGAAGCTGCAGGCTCGGCATGGCTGCCTTGCTGCGCGCTGCATGTAGACGGGCGCTGCTGCGCGGCGTGCGCAGGGCTGTCTGCTGCCGCGAAGCACGGATTCGCCGCAGCATCCGCTTCAGCTTGTGCTGCTGGCGCACTTCCATCTCGCACTGCTGCAGCGACAGCCCCGTCATCTGTGCCACCAGCCGTGGTGACGGATGCAGCGGCACAAACAGCGGCGATGGCCCGGCAGAAGAAGAGGGTGGCATAGAAGTTTGTTAGGCTTTACAGGGTGTTAGAGTGGGAAAAGATTGCGTTGGGTTTTCGGGGAGCAGAAACGCGTTTGCACTTGCTTTCCCCGGCAGCTGGGTTTTTATTTCAGACGCCCTGCACAAATTACGGGAGGCTCAATGATTTCGATTATCACGTGGAGCTCGATCCCGGAAACCCGCGTGACGTGACTGCGCATCAGCTGCTTGTCTGCTTTGTGTCGTAAATTGGAAAAGAATAAAGCTGGAGAGCCCTATCTCTATCTCTGCGCACGCGGCATCCTTGATGACCAAGGTCGATCTGTTCAGTGCAATGAGGAACAATCGCATGTCGGATGCCCGGTGCCCATAAATCTCTATCGATAGATGCAGCTGCAAATTCGGATTGTTTCATTGTCTGCGATTGGAAAATTTTTCCCTGTCGCTCAGCCTTATTAAACATACATGTTCCACGAATACAAAAACGTGATCGAAGACGGCGATCTGGTCGTCGTGTACTCCACGCCCGAGACAATGTCCACGGTGGCCGTGCGCAAGGGCGAGGTGTTCAACAACCGTTTTGGCAGCTTTCGGCACGCAGACATGATTGGGCTAAAGTACGGCACCAGGATTCAGTCGCACACCGGCCGAGGCTTTGTTTATTTGCTTCACCCGACACCCGCGCTGTGGACGCAGGTGGTGCCACACCGCACGCAGATTCTCTACCTTCCCGACATTTCGTTTATTTCGCTCTACCTTGATCTAAAGCCCGGGAAGGTGGTCATTGAGTCAGGGACTGGCAGCGGCTCCTTCTCGCACTCGATTGCCCGCACAGTTGCACCCTCTGGCCACCTTTACACGTTTGAGTACCACGAGCCCAGGGCGACGACGGCCAAGCGCGAGTTTGAAGAGCACAAGCTCACCGATGTGGTGACGATCGAGCATCGGGATGTGATCTCGGACGGCTTTGGCCGCACAAATATTGCTGATGCAGTGTTCTTGGATCTGCCCGCGCCCTGGGACGCGGTGGGCGCCGCTAAGCAGGCGCTGCGCAAGGACACCATCGGCCGCATTTGCTGTTTCAGCCCGTGCATTGAGCAGGTTCAGCGCACGGCACTTGCACTTAATGAACACGGCTTTGCCGAGATCCGGATGTTTGAGTGCCTGGCCAAGGATTACGAGTTTCGGACAGTCCCGCTTCTCGATATTGACCAAGCCATCCAAGGCAAAAAGGGCAATTTCAAGTCGGCCAAGAGCGATAAGAAGCGCAAGCTTGAGACTGACGACAAGCCGGGCGAGAGCGAAGACCCCACAACGATGATAGCTACCAAGCCTATGGATCAGGTCCGTGGCCACACCAGTTATCTGACGTTTGCTATCTTGGCGCCTGTGGAATAGGTTTTTTTTATAGATAAAATGTTAAACGGTCAGAAGAGCAGAGTTAAGCTTGCCGCGTGGATAAACCACAAACGAGCTAGCCAATAAACCGATCATAATGCTTAGGCAAGTGGTTATCATCTGCAAAGCCAGCGATAGACCCTGTGCGCCATCCTTGCTCAGCAGCGATGAAAATCCGCGGACTCCAACGCTGCCAGGAACAAGAAACATTTCGCCAGGCAACAGGATCATGTATGCGGTCTGGCCGGTAATTTTGGCCCAAGTATTGGCGACCAATCCGAGGACAAACGACGCAACCACCGGCGCCAAGTCGTCCAACCCGAGGTGGAATTTGAATAGCCAGAATATTCCGTAGCTGATGCCCGCAACCACCGTGACACTCAGCCAGTGTCGCCAGTGGATATTGACCAGCACCGCGATATTGATAATGCCGATTGGGAAGGTACCAAACCACGACCATTTGCTCAGCGACTGGCACTGCGTCAGGTCCATCAGAACACCGTCCAAGAGTGGGTTACCGGCGAGCTTGTTGAAGATCTCAACGCCAATCAGCAGACCGTAGGCAATGATGAATGCCAGCAGCAGCGCGTAAAATATGCGCACAGTGCCGGCAACCATGTGCCGCGATGACAGCTCGATGACGCCCGTCGTCATAACCAGGCCAGGAAGCAGGACCACCGTTGCGGATAACGATATGGCGCCAAAGCATCCCCATTTGGCCACAGCTGCACTAAGCAGACCGGCGAGTATCGACACCGACACCTCAAATATGTTAGTGTAGCCGCTAAACTTGCCTGCCGCTAGACTCAGCACACCGCCAATCAAGCCGAATGCCAACGACAGGCCCGAGTCCCGCCACGAGCCGCCAAAGCATACCAGACACAGCGACCAGGAAAGCACGCCCCAGTTTAGCACCTGCCAGTACCACGCATATATTGGCGGCGCTGTAATGATGTCCTCGAGCTCCGCGATCGCCTGATCGACTTCAACTTTGCAATACACGACACGCCGCAGTAGTTGGTTTGTCTGGTCCAGCCGGTGCATGTCCCAGCCGTTTGTGCAGCGAATAATCTTGGTCTCCGACGTGTGTGTCAGCGAGTCTTCAAACGACAGCAGCACCAGGCCGGGTATGGCCGACGCGGTCACTTCCAGATCGAGTAACCGCGCCGTTCGAATCAGGTTGTTTTCCAGGTGGTGGAGCGGCGAGCCATACATCATTAAGGCCTTGGCCACCAGCACCAGAAAGCGCTGGTGCAAAAGCAGCATGTCAATTGCGTGCATAATGACCTGCTGCTCAACGTTCTGGGGTTTGTCCGATACGCGATGCGGCAGATCGAGCTGGCGCAGCTTGGCAATACTTTGCTCGATAGATGCGCCGTCAACGGCTACTCGCGGCATGGTGCTCACATCGCCCATGATCGATGAAACACTCTGCCGTCGTGTCCGCGCTATTGGTGTGCCGCATGACGACAGCGAGGCCAGGTGCCGCTGCGACGCCGCCAGCGGCAAGGCCTCGCTGAGGTGGCGAAAGGGCATGCCCGGTGTGTTGGCCAGGGAGTTTACTGCTGGCGTCACCGCTGGCGAGTTGTTCCGCGATGACTGCAACGACTTGAACCCTAAGCGCAGCCTGCTTTTGTGACGGCGCTGACTGAGCGCCGATCTTCTGGGGTGTGTTCCTGTATTCAGATCCTCCCACAAATTAGCACCCTCCGGCTGCTCGCCACCCGAATCTAGCGGTGTATCTTGCTGCTTTGATGTGCGCCTGGCACCTCTGGACAACGTCGATTGCCGATCGCGCTGCGGCCGCCGGCTTTGCTTGCGATCCAGCACCATCAGCCGTAAGTACTGAGCCATTAGCCCTGGTCTCCGTTGATCGTCAATATTGGCCCCGGACTCCAGCGCACCTAGAGTACTAGACACCTCGCCAAGCGGACCAGTAGCCAGTGCGGTAGCGCGATCCGGCTGCAGTCGGATTTGACCGACGTTACTCTGCATCTCACCATAGTGCATATTGTCGGTTGTCTGGTGATCGATATTGTGGATATGCTCGGCCGCAGAGCTGAGCATTGACCCCAGCGCACGCCTGGTGCTAGAGATGCCACTGCTAATAGTGTCCATTATAGCGTGTCCGTCGCTACGCGCAGTTGCCGGGTCATTTCTCGGTTCGGGAAATCCTGGTTGCTTTGCTTCGCTGCCAATGCTGTCAAAATCGCTAGTGTCCAAGCTCGATTCTGAGCTCGAAGATACCGTACTCGTATCAGCCATAAATATCACGGAATAGCGGTAAGCGCACGCAGAAGAAGGAAAATGCGGAGGAAAATTTTGCGCCGAGTTACTAAAAACCGTGAGAAAGCCATGGGCCAATCAAATTTAACGACCAGCCACACGGCATGGGGTTTCAAATCAAATTTCGTCATTGCAACTCTAGACTCAAAGTCTTATACTAGCTGATAGGTCTGCTGCGGCTGCCTCCGTGAATGCAATACCGGCCCCGAACTCCTTCCAAAGGCATATGTTACAAAGCGCTGGTGGTAGCAGCACCGGCGCGTATCCAAATTGATTATAAATTGTATAAAAATAAATGAGTACATTTAATTCTAAGGATTTCTTGGAAGAGTAAGAAAATAAAGGCAACGGCATTTATGTATGTCATACAGGTGGCCGTGGAAATGTCACTCATCGTTGCCTCAAGCATGTTGACATTCTGAAAATAACAATAATTTTGTCATTTCAATACAAACCAGTTTTCTCCGTTTCTTTCGGGCTCCAACCCTGCGTGATATGCAATTAATATTACATAGCGCTGGTTTCATCAGAGATTTCAAGCGCAGTGATAAGCCCATGTGCACTTGCCAGCGGAGGAGGTTCACAGCTCGATGAATTGCCCTGAATTCCGCCTGATGTTCCTGCCGGCTTGCAAACTGGAGGCAGCAAGGCAGGAGATAACAAAGCATACAGGTATTTGTTATAATCACGTTCAAGCAATAACTTTTAAACACAGGACGATATATTATCCAAAAAAATTACTCATCATCCGAGCATCCTAGGTCGAACGTGAACCGCTTCTTCTTGGTCTTGGCAGCCAGTTTTGCTCTTATTTTTTCCTTGCGGGCAATGGCCTCCCAGTCATTGTCGGAGCTGCTGCTATCATCGGAGCTACTGTGGCGCGTCTGCCGCTTGCGAGCGTCGTCGATGATCTTTTCCAAATTCTGCTTCGCCTGCGCTGGCTTGAGCTTGCCGGCAGCGATGTCTTTCATGTCAAGGAGCGACTTGTCACGGTGGTTGAGCATCCGCTTGGCCAGCAACGGATCCTTGGCCAGTGCCTCGAGCAGCTTTGGGTCGTTGATGCCTTCCAGCAAGCGTGCCTCCTCAGCCGCGGCCTTCGCATCGCGCCGCTTGATCCGCTTCAGCTTGCGCTGCTTCACCAGCTCCTTTTCCTCTTTGGAATTCGACCACGCTTCGGCATTCTTCTTCTTCTGTCGCCTCTTCTTCTCTTCGCCGTGCGCGCTCTGGTTCTGCTTTTCCGCCTTTTCCGTCGCCAACCGAGTCAGCCGCCGCTCCTCACGCTTGCTGTCCAGGTACGGAATCGTGTCGGTGTCGATGTCGTAGCGAACGAAATTCTTGGTCGAGCGGCCACGCAGCTCGGGCATGCTCGGCAAGTGCAGCAGCCCGAATCCCTTACCGATATCGACAATCGGCAGCTCCTTGATCCGGAATATGTACATTGCCTCGTGCTTCATGTAGGACTGCACGAACGACACGAATGCCACTTTGCCCCGCTCATAAATGTCCCGATCGCTTGCCCCGATGCTCTGGACAAAGTTGAGAAGACGGTCGCTTTGCAGATCGGCTGGAAACTTACGTTTGGACGCCTCACGCTTCTCCTTTCGCTTTGGCTTGACGGCATCTTCCTTCTGCTCCTCCTTCTGCTCTTCCTCCTGCTCTTCTGCCGGCTCGTCGTCGACGCTCATGCTGTCACTATCATCGTCGCTTTCAAAGGCGTCGCTCACGTCAGCTTCAGAA
Organism: Coemansia sp. RSA 2705; assembly: GCA_027577835.1. Lineage (NCBI taxonomy): Eukaryota > Fungi > Kickxellomycota > Kickxellomycetes > Kickxellales > Kickxellaceae > Coemansia > Coemansia sp. RSA 2705. The sequence continues at coordinate 7,257 of JANBRV010000259.1, forward strand.
ATTTCCCCATCGTCGTTCTGTACCAAATATGCGGCAGCAGCCATCGGAATTTTGCGCAGCGACAAAAAGTCGATGTACGCCTCTTCGGAGCCCGGGTTGATAAACACCAGCGCCTTGCCGCTGCGGCCAGCTCTCGCAGTCCGCCCGCATCGGTGCGCAAACGACTTTGGGTCGGTCGGTGGATCCCACTGAATCACACAATCGACGTCGGGGATGTCCAGGCCGCGGCTAGCCACATCTGTGCACAATAGAATACCGGCATCGCCAGCCGGCAGCTTCGAGAACGCTTCATACGTAGCCTGTCGCTTCTTCTGCACCATATGGCCGTGCAGCGACTGCACCGAGATCGGATAGGGCACGGTGAAGAACTGCTTCAGGCTCTGGCGTTCCTGCTTGAGTGCCTGCTTGCCGCCAGGAACCTGCTCGGCTGTTGGCCGCAGCATCCGTCGCAGCAGCCGATAAAAGTAGTCTACAGCGGCGCAGGTGCTAAAGTATATAATATACTTTTGTGCGGGGTTTCTCTGGATGTACCGCAGAATCTGCGCCAGCTTGCGGTCGGCCGGGCAAATCAAATAGTTCACCGACAGCGTGGATGGGATTCGCCGCTCGCCGCCACTGCCGCTCTGATCCTCAACCTTGACCTGCACGCGCACCGGATTGCGCAGTCCAGCGCGGACCAGCTGGCCCAGCCCTTCGCTCATAGTCGCCGAAAACAGCCCAGTGCGTCGCTGTCTGGGAATCGTCGAGAATATGGCTGTCAGCGACGCCTCGAATCCCAGATCGAGCAGCCGGTCGGCCTCATCCAGCACCAGCACTTCGAGCTTTGCGGCTGATGCGCTCGGCCGCCCGCGCACGCTGCCCGATGCTGTAATCGATCCCGATTTTGTCTTCTTTCCCCGCTTCAGCCGCCCGCACAGGATGTCCTCCAAGCGTCCGGGCGTGCCCACCAAGATATCCGGCCCGGCTTCCTTCAGCTCCGACACCTCGTCGGCTGTGTTGGTAGCCGACGATGATCCGCCCACCACCAAATGCGCCTTGTACTCGAGGTTGCTGAGCTTTATGAGCTCCTCCAGCACGCCAAAGATCTGCTTGGCCAACTCCCGTGTCGGCGAGATGATCACCGCGCCCACTTCGCTGTGGGCCAGCTTGACGTTGCCGCGCGCGAGCATCTCGAGGATCGGAATAATAAATGCGAGTGTCTTCCCCGAGCCGGTTGCAGCCTCGACAACCACGTCGCTATTCTGCATAAACGCCGGGATTGTGCCTTCCTGAACCGGCGTCATGTTCTCAAACCCAAGACTCGCGACTGCATCGAGAATCGCCGGACTGAGGGGCGGCTGCAAGGTCTCCCATGGCTTGCCATATGTCGGCACTGCCTCGGCCATTGTCTAGCGCTGAAATGTAACCGAGATAATTCGCAATTGAGAGCGAAAGAAAAAAATCGTTTGCACTTTTTTTCCCTCAAGATTCAATAGATTTGTGATTCTAAAGCTGATCACGCGGCTTTGAATCAAGCTGGCACAATAATCGCCGCCTTCGCAGTTTCAGGGCTGGCCAGTGCACAATAATGCTGAAGCACAGCTGGCAGGCATTTAAAAAGGCACCGTTCCACTACGCAGAAAGCCGTTTTTCAACATACCAATCCATTTCTCCTCACTATGCCTACTCATAGCGACTGCAACTCACTCTCCGACTGGCCCATCTATTGCAGACTTTGCAAGGAATACTACGCCAACATCACCTCTTACCACGATCATTTGCTTGCCTGTGCCGTTGTGGACCGGTCCAGCTGAAGGCGACGAAAGCGGCATACTGCGCAAGAACATTTGTATCCCTATTTTGGGCTCTTTGCTGAGAATGTCTTTAATTGTTACTTTCTTCTGGGAGGTGGAAAAATAAATACCAGTAAGCATTCTTCTCGCTGCCCGGGATTCTTTGAGAAAACTGCCAGTTGCACCGGAACCTGGCTCTGTTCAGTCGGCCTGTCCGTTGCTTTTTAATATTGATTGTCGCTGTTATTTTTCCACTACTACTAAAGGCGGACGATGATACGGACCGTGCTGCTGGCGCCGCTGGCGCTCTTGTTTATTTCCTCGTCGCAGCTGGCGTATGCCGCCGGCAATGTTGTTTCGATTCCGCTGCAGAGGTCGTTCAACCGCAACAGCAACATCCTGGTAGCCCGGCGCACTGCACGTACACAGATCAAGCAGGGCAAGCGGTTGATGCAGCTAGCGCCGGATGTGGACTTTGACGAAGACACGCACGATGTCGAGCCCGATTTTGGCCAGGTGCGGCTAACCGACGCCACCGATACCTATTACTATGGCGTCATCTCGGTGGGCACGCCGAGCCAAAACTTTACCGTTACCTTTGACACCGGCTCCGCCAACATGTGGATTCCGGGCGTGCGCTGCACATCCAAGGCCTGCTTGCAACATAACCGGTACGACCACGACCTGTCCTCGACGTACCAGCCGCTCAACGGCCAGTTTGCCATTCAGTACGGTACCGGCGAGGTGCGTGGATTTACCAGCCAGGACACAGTGCGAGTTGGCGGGATCACCATCAAGGACCAGCCGTTTGCCGAAACCACCAGCGAGGATGAGGTGTTTGAGCTGCCGGACACCGAGTTTGACGGCTTGTTTGGGCTGGCATTCAAGTCGCTGTCATCCGGCGGGCTGGTGCCGCCGATGACCAAGATGATTGAAGAGACGCTGGTTGACGAGCCCGTGTTTGCCTTTGCGCTGTCGCAGGGCCATCGGTCGTTTGGCGAGCTGCTACTGGGCGGCTACAATGAGCTGCATTACAAGGGCGAGCTGCGCTGGATGCGTGTTACCCGCGCAAAGTACTGGCAAGTGACGATGGAGGGCATCTGGTACGGCGACGGCAAGTTCAACCTGCTGTCGCTGAGCAAAGATCGCGACGTCAGCAAGATTCCGTTGGATCTGATTACCGCCAGCTCCACCGAGGCTCCGCTCACCGACACATGGCACCAGGAGAAGGCTGACGCTGCTGCTGAAAAGGCCCGCAAGAAGGCCAGAAGAAAGGCCAAGGAGGGCGACTCGGAGATGGACATGGACACCAAGCGTCGGCATCCGCCAACCGACTCGTCGCCCAAGATCAAAAAGCTTCTACCCACTGGATCTGACGCCAGCCCCGAAACGTCGGCAATTATGGATACTGGAACATCGTTCTTGCTCGGCGACCCCAGCTCAATCCAGCTCATTAGCCGAATTATTGGCGCCGACTTCCGCACTGGCGACATGTCGTGCGCCCACCTGAACGAGCTCAAATCGTTTTGGATTTCGCTCGGCGGATTCAAGTTTGAAATTGCTCCTGAGCACTACGTGTACCGTGACCCGGTAAAGAAGACATGTAGCTCTGCGTGGGTGCCATCGTATGACAGCCCCTTCTGGGTGCTTGGCGACTCATTTTTGCGCGCATATTACGCTGTTTTCGACATGAAGGACAAGAAAGTCGGCTTGGCGCCGATAAACATGCCGCTCAGACATTTTTAGTTGTTTTTTGGCTTTTTACACTATACAATTTTAACGCTGGTAGGACATTATGCAGGTGACCCAGCTTATAAACTCGTCTAGTCCTCAGAGCTATCCTCAAAATATTCAAAGCGGTCAATCACATTTGATAACCGCCATTTCCATTAGTCAGTGCAAATATGTTGACTTGTGAAATTCCAAAAAAAAAATGCAATAACGCAAGCACGCAGCGTATCCTTAAGAATGTCACCTGCTCAGAGCTAGATTCAAGCATAACGCACGCGAGTAATCTATGGCACGCCCCCTTGGAGTGAAATCAAGCATACTGGCCGTGTTTTCTCGTTCACTTGAGTTACAGCAATTTATGCGGCGGCTTAAATTTTCGGAGTAGTCGGCACGTTTGTCTTTCCATTGGTTTATCTGCAGGCTTAGAAATATGTCAAATTCTAGTTTCAATGACAAGGCATATATAGCTTTCGTGCAAGACACGGTTACGACAACTAGCAAAATACCTCCAGACTCGGCGCACGGGTGGTTTGTGGTTGCCGGGTCGATGGTGCTGCTAATGGTCACAATCGGTCCGACAAACGCCTACTCTGTTTATCACGAAGAGTATCACCTTCA